>CM059803.1:37738900-37816400 GCA_030435695.1 Brachymystax lenok tsinlingensis
ATAGTAAATCCCCAGTAGGATGACAGGCTTATACTGTACTGTATTACAGTAATATAATACAGTATATTAGAGTAGAGTACAGTATAGTATAATACAGTATAGTAGAGTACAGTATAGTATAATACATTATAATATAATAGACTATAGTAGAGTACAGTATAGTATAATATTATACAGTATAGTATAATACAGTTCACTATAGTATAATACAGTATAGTAGAGTAGAGTACAGTATAGTATAATAAAGTACAGTGTAATATAATAGACTATAGTACAGTACAGTATAGTATAGTATAGTATAGTATAATATAATACAGTACAGTAGAGTTCAGTACAGTTCAGTTCAGTATAGTATAATAGAGTACAGTATAATGCAGTACAGTTTAGTATAATACAGTATAGTATAGTAGAGAACAGTATAGTATAATACAGTACAGTAGAGTAGAGTACATTATAGTATTATACAGTATAGTAGAGTACAGTATAGTATAATACAGTACCGTAGAGTACAGTACAGTATAGTATAATACAGTATAGTAGAGTAGAGTACAGTATAGTATAATGCAGTATAGTAGAGTAGAGTACAGTATAATACAGTATAGTAGAGTAGAGTACAGTAAAGTATTATACAATGGAGTAGAGTACAGTACAGTATAGTATAATATAGTACAGTATAATATAATAGACTATAGTAGAGTAGAGTACAGTATAGTATAATTCAGTACAGTAGAGTACAGTATATTATAATACAGTATAGTAGAGCAGAGTACAGTACAGTATAATACAGTATAGTAGAGTAGAGTACAGTATAGCATAATACAGTATAGTAGAGAGTAGAGTAGAGTATAGTATAATACAGTACAGTATAATATAATAGACTATAGTATAGTTTAGTTTACAGTACAGTTTAGTATAATACATTATAGTATAGTTTAGTGTAAAAGCACAGTTCAGTATAATACATTATAGTACAGTACAGTACAGTACAGTATAGTATAGTATAGTAGAGTACAGTATAGTATAATACAGCAGAGTATAGTACTGTATAGAATAATACAGTACAGTTTAGTATAATACAGTGCAGTTTAGTATAATATAGCATAGTATAGTACAGTACAGTATAGTGTAATACATTACAGTATAGTACAGTATAATACAGTACAGTATGATACCTTATAGTATAGTATAATACAGTACAGTATAGTATAATGCAGTTAATATACTACCGCACCGTACAGTATAATACAGTATAGTACAGTATAATATAGTGCAATTGATTATAGTATAGTACAATATAATACAGTAAAGTATGATACTTTATAGTATAGTTTAATACAGTACATTATAGTATGATACTGTATAGTATAGTATAATGCAGTACAGTATAGTATAATACAGTATAATATAGTACAGTACAGTATATACAGTATAGTATATTACAATATAATGTAGTATAGTACAGTAGAGTATAATACAGTATAGCATAGTACAGAATAGTGTAATTAAGCAATAAGGCACGAGGGGGTGTGGTATATGGCCAATATACCACGGCTAAAGGCTGTTCTTACGCACAACGCGGAGTGCCTGGACACATCCTTTAGCTGTGGTATATTGGCCATATACTACAAACCCCCGAGGTGCCTTATTGCTATTATAAACTGGTTAGCAATGTAATTAGAGCAGTAAAAATAAATGTTTTGTCATACCTGTGGTATACGGTCAGATATACCACGTCTGTCAGCCAATCAGTATTCAGGGCTCGAACCACCCAGTTGATAATACAGTATAGTATAGTACAGTACAGCATAATACTGTATAGTAAAGTGTAATACAGTACAGCATAATATAGTATAATGCAGTAATGTACAGTATAGTATATTATATTGCATTATACCATGGCATTGTTGACTACTCGTTTCTGATTAGCTTGAAGGGCATTCTAGAGCATGCATTATTTCCCTTCAATGCACGGTATATCAGCACGGCATAATTCAATCAGTTCATTCTGACATGTTCTATGTTTGAGCTGCTTTTGAAAGCAAAAGTCGAACTGAAAACATTATTGTTGGATTCAATTTTCATAATAGCAAGCTAGGACTGATGGTTTGGTAAGCTAAGTTTGTTTGGTTACCAAGGCAACTGTACTGCAACTATCTTGTAAACCTACTGGCTACTTCAGTGGATGTTGAACACATTTCTACCTGCAAATGAATCAATTTCTAGCGGCAAATGTGTTAAATTATAGCCATGGTATAAAAGCGATAATCAACTCGGAGCTCTATGCATTTTCTGGAAAATAATGCAGCTCTGTGGAAGGTTAGTTCCACTCCGCTAGCGTGTCGTGGAACACACCTTCCATGTCGTTTTCCAGATAATGCACAGTCCCTTGTTGATTATCCCTTACGTATAGTACAGTATAGTATAATACAGTACAGTATAATATAGTATAGTACAGTATAGTATAATACAGTATAGTACAGTACAGTATAGTATAATACAGTACATTATAATATAGTATAGACCAGTATAGTATAATACAGTACAGTATAATATAGTATAGTACAGTATAGTATAATACAGTATAGTACAGTACAGTATAGTATAATACAGTACAGTATAATATAATATAGTAGAGTACAGTATAGTATAATACAGTATAGTACAGTACAGTATAGTATAATACAGTACAGTATAATATAGTATAGTACAGTATAGTATAATACAGTATAGTACAGTACAGTATAGTTTAATACAGGACAGTATAATATAGTATAGTACAGTATAGTATAAGTATAATACAGTACAGTATAATATAGTATAGTACAGTACAGTACAGTTTAATACAGGACAGTATAATATAGTATAGTACAGTATAGTATAAGTATAATACAGTATAATACAGTACAGTATAATATAGAATAGTACAGTATAGTATAATACAGTACAGTACAGTATAATATAGTATAGTACAGTATAGTTTAATACAGTACAGTATAATATAGTATAGTACAGTATAGTATAATACAGTACAGTATAATACAATATAGTATAGTACAGTATAGTTTAATACAGTTCAGTATAATATAGTATAGTGCAGTATAGTTTAATACAGTACAGTATAATATAGTATAGTATAGTATAGTATAATATAGTACAGTATAATATAGTATAGTACAGAATTGTTTAATACAGTACAGTATAATATAATATAGTATAGACCAGTATAGTTTAATACAGTACAGCATAATATAGTATAGTACAGTATAGTATAATACAGTACAGTATAATATAGTATAGTACAGTACAGGGGATGAGACTGCAGCATATCGATAGATATGAATGGAAGCCCTATTTTCACCAAGTTGTTGACAAAACCATTTTCTTCTCTCTAAAGTGTAGCCAATAGCCATCAGGACTATGTGTGATTGTGTGGTTGCTGTCGAGGCCTGAACACATTCGCTTTAGCGATCCCAATTAATTGATTTATTCATGCCAGGCTAGTGATGGGTGCTCTTGGGCCTGAACACATTGGCTCTGTCGATCCTCATGACCCACATTACTCACAGTACATCCTCTGACCTGCCACTCGAAGCACCACTCTGCTCCAGGCCTTGGACAACAGCCCACAACTGGGCTCGCAGACCAGGTTTCAAATAGGATTTGTTTACTTTAGCTGCCGTTGATTGAGCTTGCCTTGCACAATTGGAACCAATAAAATAAGATACTATTTGAATTCAGGTATGCCTTGGCCAGCAGCCCACAACTCTAACTGGGCTGCTATAACCTTTATGTGTTCAAAGCACAGACCCTAGGCTATGTTCCAATGTCCACACTAGCACGCCACTTAGAATGTATACTCAATACGGTACACTGCTTTATTCCCCATTTGCTAGTACGGATTTTGGAACAGTGCCTGGGAGAAAATAGCTGGTGGGTGTAATATTGTAGAATGAACTTTAATACCTCTTGTATAGCAAACCTGACTAGCTCTGATGACCTCAGTAATATCCAATCAACACAGTCGGGGGGAAAAAATACATTGTTGGTTTGAAGGAGAGAGAAAAATGAACTGCTGATTACAACTGTGGTGACTAAATGGATGCAAGCTGTTGTATTGATGTTTTTCTATTCAGACATCATCATTCTACGAGTTATCTTGGTCTAATTATCTCTGTCTTTGTCTCTGTCAAGAGAAGTTGTTGTTTTTCCGTCTTAAGATAATAGAAGGAAGTGACAGATATTGATGTTGTCTCATTTGTGTCGACCGGCTGTATCTAAAGCAAAACAAGATGGCTGCCTATTGTATGACTCAGCAGTACCAATATGGAACCATCCCTTGACACCTGATACACCACCATACTATATTACTGACACCAGGACCTTGTCATGACTCATATCCCAGTCTTCAGTACTTAAGAAACTCACAGTAAAATGTTTACGGTTTCTCATTGATTGTCATTTTATGACTCAATAAAAACAATTGTTCACAACAACAAAAAAAGAAACAAAGTAGCTTGAAGTAATAATTGGTCAATAACCACGTACAGTATATTGTAACTAACCAGTAATCTCCGCACCCAGAAACAAATCAACTATTGAGACTTTCATCAGAGACTGCTAACCAGTGGGCTCTGCCAGCTGGCTGTAAAGGCACCATATCAGACACGGCCTGGCATTAACCAACATTATGCAGACAGGCTGGTAGAGCTTGCCATTAGCAATGGATAACACACCATCACCAGTCAGTTATGCTGCTGCGCTCTTAACCTCTGGATGGGAGACAACAGAGAGTGATGACAGCATGGGAACAGCCATCCTACAGGATATCCCATTGGGGGTTTGGGGACTAGATGACTGTGGGAACAGCCATCCTACGAGTTATCCCATTGGGGGTTTGGGGACTAGATGACTGTGGGAACAGCAATCCTACAGGATATCCCATTGGGGGTTTGGGGACTAGATGACTGTGGGAACAGCAATCCTACAGGATATCCCATTGGGGGTTTGGGGACTAGATGACTGTGGGAACAGCCATCCTACGAGTTATCCCATTGGGGGTTTGGGGACTAGATGACTGTGGGAACAGCCATCATACAGGATATCCCATTGGGGGTTTGGGGACTAGATGACTGTGGGAACAGCCATCATACAGGATATCCCATTGGGGGTTTGGGGACTAGATGACTGTGGGAACAGCCATCCTACAGGATATCCCATTGGGGGTTTGGGGACTAGATGACTGTGGGAACAGCCATCCTACGAGTTATCCCATTGGGGGTTTGGGGACTAGATGACTGTGGGAACAGCCATCATACAGGATATCCCATTGGGGGTTTGGGGACTAGATGACTGTGGGAACAGCCATCCTACGAGTTATCCCATTGGGAAAGGAAAAGTAGCCTTTGTGGTACTGGCCAGTTAGTTGATTTTTCGTCTTGCTTTTCAACCGTTACTCTGAAAAATGGTAACCCTGTTTTTAGTTTCCAGAAAATAACTGAAGCAGAGGTTCTAGCTGCCCTGTGTGCCATTGATACTAATAAATCTCTAGGCTCGGACATTTTAGACCCGTACTTACTTAAGTGTGCTGCACCTATCATTGCTGGTTCAGTGACACACATTTTTTATCTAACATTAAGCACAGGAAATATCCCTAAGGTGTGGAAAGCAGCTTTTGTTCTGCCATTACATAAGGGAGGTGACGGTTGTGACTTGGATAACTATCGACCCATCTCTAGGCTCCCTTGTCTGGCAAAGATCCTAGAATCTTTAGTTAACAAACAGTTATAATCTTTTCTTTCTGCTAACAGTATTCTTAGCACCAATCAATCTGGTTTTAGATCTAAACACAGTACCACATCGGCCACTATGCTTGTTGTAAATGATATTGCAAATGCCTTAGATGATAGAAAGCATTGTGCTGCGTTGTTTGTGGATTTGTCAAAAGCTTTTGACACTGTAGACCATGCTATCCTTTTGAGTAAGCTGTCATCTATAGGACTGGGCAATGATGCCTGCCAATGGTTTTATGACTATCTTAAAGATAGAACTCAGGCCGTCATGGTCGACGGGGTCAAGTCTGACCCCTTACAGTTACTTAAAGGGGTCCCTCAGGGTTCAATAATTGGCCCACTATTGTTCTCACTTTATATAAACAACATTGGTGATAATGTCAGATATTGTAATTTCCATTTATATGCAGATGACACAGTGATGTACTCTATTGCTCCAACAGCGGACCAAGCTTTAATGCAGTTGGAGTCTGATTTTAGGATATTACAGGAGTCTCTTTTACAGCTTAAACTTGTTTTAAACGCTAAGAAAACAGCCATCCTACAAGTTATCCCATTGGGGGTTTGGGGACTAGATGACTGTGTGAACAGCCATCCTACGAGTTATCCCATTGGGGGTTTGGGGACTAGATGACTGTGGGAACAGCAATCCTACAGGATATCCCATTGGGGGTTTGGGGACTAGATGACTGTGGGAACAGCCATCCTACGGTTATCCCATTGTAAGTTTGGGGACCAGAAGACTGTGGGAACAGCAATCCTACAGGATATCCCATTGGGGGTTTCGGGACTAGATGACTGTGGGAACAGCCATCCTACGATTATCCCATTGGTAGTTTGGGGACCAGAAGACTGTGGGAACAGCCATGCTACAGGATATCCCATTGAGGGTCTGGGGACCAGAGAAGGATTAGTCTGGGGCACCGTAGACCGGCAGCCATCTTTGTGGTAGTAATTAGATGTAAAAATGTCCATTCAATTTCAATGGCCCACTTCCCTTTATAGTGGGAAGTGGACCTCGTTCCCCTACCTCCCCTCTCTCCCCTCGTTCCCCTACCTCCCCTCGTTCCTCTTCCTCCTCTCTCTCCCCTCGTTCCTCTCGCTCTTCCCTCTCTCCCCTCGTTACTCTCGCTCTTCCCTCTCCCCCCTTCCTCCTCTCTCTCCCCTCGTTCCTCTCGCTCTTCACTCTCTCCCCTCGTTCCTCTCGCTCTTCCCTCTCCCCCCTTGCTCCTCTGTCTCCTCTCGCTCCTCTCCTCACCCCCCTTTCCCTCTTACCCCTTTCCCTTTCTCCCCACTCTCTCCCCTCGTTCCTCTCTTCTCTCTCTTCCCCTTGCTCCACTAGCAGGGCTGTAATGCTGTAAAGTGCTTATTTGCTGGCCTCATTTAGAGCCACAGAGAGAAAGCCAATGAGCATTATTAACGGACACAGCAGCATTGTTAATGCACCCAGCAGCATTATTAACGGACACAGCAATAACGGACAGAGCAATATTATTAACGGACATATCAGCATTGTTAACAGACACATCAGCATTATTAACGGACACATCAGCATTATTAACGGACACAGCAGCATTATTAATGTACACAGCAGCATTATTAACGGACACAGCAGCATCATTAACGTACACAGCAGCATTATTAATGGACACAGCAATATTATTAATGGACACATCAGCATTGTTAACAGACACATCAGCATTATTAATGGACACAGCAATATTATTAATGGACACAGCAGCATTATTAATGGTCACAGCAGCATTATTAATGGCAGCATTATTAACAGACACAGCAGCATTATTAATGGGCACAGCAGCATTATTAATGGCAGCATTATTAATGGACATAGCAGCATTATTAATGGACACAGCAGCATTATCAACGGACACAGCAGCATTATTAACAGCAGCATTATTAACAGACACAGCAATATTATTAACGGACACATCGGCATTATTATGAGACACAGCAGCATTATTAACGGACACAGCAGCATTATTAATGGCAGCATTATTAACAGACACAGCAGCATTATTAATGGACACAGCAGCATTATTAATGGACACAGCAGCATTATTAATGGCAGCATTATTAACAGACACAGCAGCATTATTAATGGGCACAGCAGCATTATTAATGGCAGCATTATTAATGGACATAGCAGCATTATTAATGGACACAGCAGCATTATCAACGGACACAGCAGCATTATTAACAGCAGCATTATTAACAGACACAGCAATATTATTAACGGACACATCGGCATTATTATGAGACACAGCAGCATTATTAACGGACACAGCAGCATTATTAATGGCAGCATTATTAACAGACACGGCAGCATTATTAATGGACACAGCAGCATTATTAATGGACACAGCAGCATTATTAATGGCAGCATTATTAACAGACACAGCAGCATTATTAATGGGCACAGCAGCATTATTAATGGCAGCATTATTAATGGACATAGCAGCATTATTAATGGACCCAGCAGCATTATCAACGGACACAGCAGCATTATTAACAGCAGCATTATTAACAGACACAGCAATATTATTAACGGACACATCAGCATTATTAACAGCAGAATTATTAACGGACACAGCAGCATTATTAACAGCAGAATTATTAACGGACACAGCAGCATTATTAACAGACACAGCAGCATTATTAACGGACACAGCAGCATTATTAACAGCATCATTATTAACGGACACAGCAGCATTATTAACAGACACATCATCATTATTAACGGACACAGCAGCAATATTAACAGACACAGCAGCATTACTAACGTACACAGCAGCATTATTAACGGACACAGCAGCATTATTAACAGCAGCATTATTAACGGACACAGCAGTATTATTAATGCACACAACAGCATTATTAACGGACACAGCAGCATTATTAACAGACACAGCAGCATTATTAACAGACACAGCAGCATTATTAACAGACACGGCAGCATTATTAACGGACACAGCAGCATTATTAACAGACACATCATCATTATAAACGGACACAGCAGCATTATTAACAGACACAGCAGCATTACTAACGTACACAGCAGCATTATTAACGGACACAGCAGCGTTATTAACAGCAGCATTATTAACGGACACAGCAGCATTATTAACAGCAGCATTATTAACGGACACAGCAGTATTATTAATGCACACAACAGCATTATTAACGGACACAGCAGCATTATTAACAGACACAGCAGCATTATTAACAGACACAGCAGCATTATTAACAGACACAGCAGCGTTATTAACAGCCGCATTATTAACGGACACAGTTTATTAGGTATACCCATGAAGTTGTGGATGGGACCCCCTTTGCTTCCAGAACAGCCTGAATTCTTTGTGGCATGGAAACGTTGCTCAATTGGTATCAATGGACATAACGTGTGGTAGGAAAACATTCCCCACACCATAACACCACCGCCACCAGTCTGTACCGTTGACACCAGGCAGGATGGGGGCATGGACTAGAAGTTGCTACATGGTCAATCAGACGTCTGCATTGGCTGTGCAACATTTACGGTGATGTGGCCTTCATACGTCTTGCGCTTTGCAGAGCAGCGCAGAGCTGTTGTGAAGGAAGTTGTCAAGGAAGTGAGTTTGTGTTTATACAGGACCTCCTGTCCCCACCTAACGTCAACCAATCATGTCAATATGGAGCTATACGGATTGTTACAAAATCTGGGACAGCGATGTGGTACCGAGTTCAATTTGGCCCCTGCATTCCTCCGGAGGCTCCGCAATTGTGTCACACCCTCCAATGGAGCCTCCAACCACATTTTCGGATCAAGCATAAATTTGCTTTTATGCTGCTTACGTCAAATCCTGACTTTTCCATCAGCACGACGCAACAGGAACTGCAATTTGTCAGACAAGGCACTGTTTTTCCACTCATCAATTGTCCTGTGCTGGTGTTCGCTTGTCCACTGAAGCCGCTTCTTCTTGTTTTTAGCTGATAGGAGTTCTGCGTTCTGAGATGCCGTTCTGCGTACCAGTGTTGTACAGCACCATTACTTGTCTGTATGTGGCCCGCCTGTTAGCTTGCACGATCCTTCCACCTCTCACCAACAAGCTGTTTTCATCCACAGGACTGCTGCTGACTGGATGTTTGTTTGTCGCACCATTCTCTGTAAACCCTAGACACTGTTGTGAGTGAGAAGCCCAAGAGGCCGGCCGTTTCTGAGATACTGGATCTGGTGCGCCTGGCACCGACGATCATACCCCGCTCAAAGTCACTTAGGTCACTAGTTTTGTCCATTCTAACGTTTAATCGAACAGTAACTGAATGTTTCGACGCATGTCTGCCTGCTTCATACAGCAAGCCAAGGCAATGTGACCATTTTCAGGTTTGAAAGGGTGTAGTACCTTCTGTTATACAGAATGTGGATCTGTTCACCATATTAATTGGACACAATCTTCACATGTTACAACACATGGCTAATAGACAAGTTATTAGTGCGTTATAGGCCTAGCATAAACAGTACAGTTGTATACTGTACCTTCCTACTATATGGCTCAAACAATTAAGCAATAAGGCCTGAGGGGGTGTGGTATATGGCCAAAATATACCACACCAACTATTATCTATGGCTGAAACTATTTCTAATAGACTGGTTATTCTCTATGGGTCAAACAATCTCTAATATACTCTGATTATTCTCTATGGCCCAACTATCTCTAATAGACTGGTTATTCTCTATGGCTAAAACTATTGCTAATAGACTGGTCAATCTCTATGGCCTAACTATCTCTAATAGAATGGTTATTCTCTATGGCCCAACTATTTCTAATATACTGGTTATTCTTTATGGCCTAACTATCTCTAATAGACTGGTTATTCTCTATGGCCTAACTATCTCTAATAGACTGGTTATTCTCTATGGCCTAACTATTGCTAATAGACTGGTTATTCTCTATGGCCTAGCTGTCTCTAATAGACTGGATATTATCTATGGCTAAAACTATCTCTAATAGACTGGTTATTCTCTATGGCCTAACTATTTCTAATAGACTGGTTATTCTCTATGGCCTAACTATCTCTAATAAACTGGTTATTCTCTAAAACTATTGCTAATAGACTGGTCATTCTCTATGGCCTAGCAATCTCTAATAGACTGGTTATTCTCTATGGCCTAACTATCTCTAATAGACTGGTTATTCTCTAAAACTATTGCTAATAGACTGGTCATTCTCTATGGCCTAGCTATCTCTAATAGACTGGTTATTCTCTATGGCCTAACTATCTCTAATAGACTGGTTATTCTCTATGGCCTAACTATCTCTAATAGACTGGTTATTCTCTAAAACTATTGCTAATAGACTGGTCATTCTCTATGGCCTAACTATCTCTAATAGACTGGTTATTCTCTATGGCCTAGCTATCTCTAATAGACTGGATATTCTCTATGACTAAAACTGTTGCTAATAGACTGGTTATTCTCTATGGCCTAACTATCTCTAATAGACTGGTTATTCTCTATGGCCTAACTATCTCTAATAGACTGGTTATTCTCTATGGCCTAGCTATCTCTAATAGACTGGATATTCTCTATGACTAAAACTGTTGCTAATAGACTGGTTATTCTCTATGGCCTAACTATCTCTAATAGACTGGTTATTCTCTATGTTCTAACTATATCTAACAGACTGGTTATTCTCTATGGCCTAACTATCTCTAATATACTGGTTATTCTCTATGGCCTAACTATCTCTAATAGACTGGTTATTCTCTATGGCCTAACTATCTCTAATAGACTGGTTATTCTCTATGGCCTAACTATCTCTAACAGACTGGTTAATCTCTATGGCCTAGCTATCTCTAATAGACTGGTTATTCTCTATGGCCTAGCTATCTCTAATAGACTGGTTATTCTCTATGGCCTAACTATCTCTAATAGACTGGTTATTCTCTATGACCTAACTATCTCTAATAGACTGGTTATTCTCTATGGCCTAACTATCTCTAATAGACTGGTTATTCTCTATGGCCTAACTATCTCTAATAGACTGGTTATTCTCTATGGCCTAACTATCTATAATAGACTGGTTATTCTCTATGGCCTAACTATCTCTAATAGACTGGTTATTCTCTATGCCCTAACTATCTCTAATAGACTGGTTATTCTCTAAAACTATTGCTAATAGACTGGTCATTCTCTATGGCCTAACTATCTCTAATAGACTGGTTATTCTCTATGGCCTAGCTATCTCTAATAGACTGCATATTCTCTATGACTAAAACTGTTGCTAATAGACTGGTTATTCTCTATGGCCTAACTATCTCTAATAGACTGGTTATTCTCTATGGCCTAACTATCTCTAATAGACTGGTTATTCTCTATGCCCTAACTATCTCTAATAGACTGGTTATTCTCTAAAACTATTGCTAATAGACTGGTTATTCTCTATGGCCTAACTATCTCTAATAGACTGGTTATTCTCTATGTTCTAACTATATCTAACAGACTGGTTATTCTCTATGGCCTAACTATCTCTAATATACTGGTTATTCTCTATGGCCTAACTATCTCTAATAGACTGGTTATTCTCTATGGCCTAACTATCTCTAATAGACTGGTTATTCTCTATGGCCTAACTATCTCTAATAGACTGGTTATTCTCTATGGCCTAACTATCTCTAATAGACTGGTTAATCTCTATGGCCTAACTATCTATAATAGACTGGTTATTCTCTATGGCCTAACTATCTCTAATAGACTGGTTATTCTCTATGCCCTAACTATCTCTAATAGACTGGTTATTCTCTATGGCCTAGCTATCTGTAATAGACAGGTTATTCTCTATGGCCTAAATATCTCTAATAGACTGGTTATTCTCTGTGGCCTAACTATCTCTAATAGACTGGTTATTCTCTGTGGCCTAACTATCTCTAATAGACTGGTTATTCTCTGTGGCCTAGCTAACACATTTAGTAGATCTTTATATCTAATGTTTTGATAATGAGGTGAACTTCTCGAGTATTAAACACTGAGCCATTTTTAAAACATTATGCTGTGCTCTGTTTGGTTGACTGTACAGGAAAAGGCAAAAGGAATGAGATGAAAAGGTGACATATATATTATTGTGTACTTACTCTGCAGTTCCCTAACTCCTCGGCTGACAGGATAATGGTGCCACATTTCTTCCCAGGGATACCACTACAAAACAAGAGAGAGAGAGAAACAGAGAGAAAACCTCCATCATGTGTTCATTGCATTTAGTGTTGACAGGACCATGCATTATAATGGGACTTCCACCTGTCCTCTTTTCTATGGGAATCCTCCATATCCTGGAACCAAACTACACACATTGACAGAGGACGACAGTCTCTAAATACTCCTCAAAGCGCACCTTGATCTCTTCAGCTGTTTTCTTTCACAAATTAAGAATTTGACTGATTTCAGCATACAGTCTGTTCATCTGAACCCAGCTGAGAACTGAGAGATCCACAGGCCTATAGGTGTTCACTAACCAAACCACTGACTCTAGCTCTGACAGTTTATCAAGATATACAGTATGATAGCACAGGGGAAGACTCACATACACACACACACGCACAGACATACATACACACACACACACACACACACACACCCACAAGCACACACACACACGCACATACACACACACACTCACACACATACCATGAAACTAAGACAGAAACCCCACAAACCCCTCCATCTCCCCTCCATCTCCTCCAATGGCCTGCCGATCTTATAGCTCAGACAGGCCAATGACAGCAGAGCTCAGGAGTGTCATGTAAGTTCAACGGGATCTACTCTAGGGGTGTAGGACAAAATTAGGTTTGTGTCCATGGCCATCTAAAATCCATCTAATTTCCCGAGACTCTCAGCTTTCTCTGTGGCTCATTGGGATGACTAGGGTCCAAATCACCCACACATTTAGCTGCAAGGGGAGCGGGAGAAAGATGAGATATCACCTGTCCTATCACACAGGGGATAGGTCTCAAATGGTACCTTATTCCTTATGTACTGCACCCTCCCCTTCCTTCCTGTACTGTACTGGGCTCCCGAGTGGCGCAGTGGTCTAAGGCACTGCATCTCACTGGTAGAGGTGTCACTACAGACACCCTGGTTTGAATCAAGGCTGACTCACAACCAGCCATGATTGGGAGTCCCATATGGCGGTGTACAATTGGCCCAGCATCGTCACGGTTTAAGCCGGTGTAAGCCCTCATTGAAAATAAGAATTTGGTTAAAAAGTTAAAAGTCCTTCCTTCCTGTACTCTTCCTTCCTTCCCTGTACTCTTCCCTGTACCCTTCCTGTACTGTACTCTTCCCTCCTTCCCTGTACCCTTCCTGTACTGTACTCTTCCCTCCTTCCCTGTACCCTTCCTGTACTGTACTCTTCCCTCCTTCCCTGTACCCTTCCTGTACTGTACTCTTCCTTCCTTCCCTGTACCCTTCCTGTACTATACTCTTCCTTCCTGTACTGTACTGTACTCTCCGTTCCTTCCTGTCCTGTATCCTTCTGCCTTCCTTCCTTCCTTCTTTCCTTCCTTCCTGTACTGTATCCATTGTTCCTTCCTCTACTGTACCCTTCCTTCCTGTACTGCACTCTTCCCAAGGCATCAGGACACTAGTGTTAGACTAAATTTATGTCAAGCTTTACCATAGCATCCATACACTTCATTCAGTACAGTGGAGAACTATACCCGTCACTTCATTCTCTGAGCCTCCCTATGCGGTCTTCTCCAATTTAAAAGCCCAATCTCAAGGTGAATTAATTGTCCTTGAATTATTTATGCGGTGTGTGTGCGTGTGTGTGAGTGAGATCGGGGGGGGAAGGGGGTGAGGTAAAATAAACTGAGATCTCTCAGGCAAGCATAATGCATTATTGAACAGTGTTTAAGAGTTAGAAGCTTTATAACAGCTAAGTAGGTACATAGTAAAGTACATGCCATCTCTCTCTCTCTCTCTCTCTCTCTCTCTCTCTCTCTATCCTTCATTCATCACATTGGTAGGAGCATTATTCCCTCCTGAGTGCATCGTGCCACAAGGGCTGTGTGTGTGTGTGTGGGAAAACCCAGCCAGTCCCTGATGATGTGATGATGAAACCATGTGAAAAGTGCTGCTGCTGTCCTGTTTCTGTAATCTATTATAGAGGAGCCCCACCTCTCCCTCTCTCTCTCTCTCTCTCTCTCTCTCTCTCTCTCTCTCTCTCTCTCTCTCAATTCAATTCAAGGGACTATTGGCATCGAACATATATGTTAACATTTGCTAAAGCAAGTGAAATGGACAAAAACTAAAGTGAAATAAACAATAAAAAGTCAACGTTAAATATCAAGTTTCAAAAGAATAAAGACATTTCAAATGTCATGTTATGTCCATATACAGCGTTGTAATGATGTGCAAATAGTTAAAGTACACAAGGGAAAATAAATAAATATGGGTTGTATTTACAATGGTGTTTGTTCTTCACTGGTTGCCCTTTTCTTGTGGCAACAGGTCATAAATCTTACTGCTGTGATTGCACACTGTGGTATTTCACCCAGTAGATATGGGAGTTTATCAAAATTGGATTTGTTTTCCAATTCTTTGTGGGTTTGTGTAATTTGAGGGAAATATGAGTCTCTAATATGGCCATACAGTTTTCAGGAGGTTAGGAAGTGCAGCTCAGTTTCCACCTAATTTTGTGGGCAGTGTGCACATAGCCTGTATTCTCCTGAGAGCCAGGTCTGCCTACGACAACCTTTCTCAATAGCAAGGCTATGCTCACTGAGTCTGTACATAGTCAAAGCTTTCCTTAATTTGGGGTAGGTCACAGTGGTCAGGTATTCTGCCACTGTGTACTCTCTGTTTAGGGCCAAATTGCATTCCAGTTTGCTCAGTTTTTTTGTTAATTCTTTCCAATATGTCAAGTAATTATCTTTTGGTTTTCTCATGATTTGGTTGGGTCTAATTGTGTTGCTGTCCTGGGGCTCTGTGGGGTCTGTTTGTGTTTGTGAACAGAGCCCCAGGACCAGCTTGCTTAGGGGACTCTTCTCCAGGTTCATCTCTCTGTAGGTGATGGCTTTGTTATGGATGGGAATCACTTCCTTTTAGGTGATTGTAGAATTTAACATCTATGTTTTCTGGATTATGATAATTTGTGGGTATCGGCCTAATTCTGCATCTGCATGCGTTATTTGGTGTTTTATGTTATACACAGAATTCTGCATGCAGAGTCTCAATTTGGTGTTTGTCCCATTTTGTGAATTCTTGGTTGGTGAGCGGACCCCAGACCTCACAACGATAATGGGCAATGGGTTCTTTAACTGATTCAAGTCTTTTTTGCCAGATCCTAATTGTTATGTCAAATGTTCATTTTGAATGGCGTAAAATGCCCTTCTTGCCTTGTCTCTCAGATCGTTCACAGCTTTGTGGAAGTTACCTGTGGCACTGATATTTAAGCTGAGGTATGTATAGTTTTTTTGTGTGCTCTAGGGCAACGGTGTCTAGATAGAATTTGTATTTGTAGTCCTGGCAACTGGACCATTTTTGGAACACCATTATTTTTGTCTGACTGATATTTCCTGTCAGGTCTGGCAGAATCTGTGCAGAAGATCTAGGCGCTGCTGTAGACCCTCCTTGGTTGTGGACAGAAGCACCAGATCATCAGCAACAATAGATATTTGACTTCAGATTCTAGTAGGGTGAAGCCGGGTGCTGCAGACTGTTCTAGTGCCCTCGCCAATTCGTTGATATATGTTGAAGAGGGTGGAGCTTAAGCTGCATCCCTGTCTCCCCCCCACAACCTGTGGAAAGAAATGGGTGTGATTTTTGCCAATTTTAACCACACACTTGTTGTTTGTCTACATTAATTTTATAATGTTGCATGTTTTTCCCTCAACACCACTTTCCATCAATTTCTATACCAGACCCTCATGCCAAATTGAGTCAAAAACTTTTTTGAAGTCAACAAAGCATTTGTTTTTTTTTGTCAATTAGGGTGTGCAGGGTAAATACGTGGTCTGTCGTACGGTCATTTTGTTAAAGGTAATTTGACATTTGCTCAGTACATTGTTTTCACTGAGGAAGTCTGCTGTTAATGATAATGTAGAGGATTTTCCCAAGGTTACATCCCACGGTAGTTATTGGGTTCAATCAGTCCTTGATTCCACATTTTGGAACCAAGGACTAGCCAATTTTTGGTCTTCATATTTTATAATTTACATGTAGTATTAGTGGATTTGTAATTGATCATGTATATGCTATCTCAATGTTACTTCTCCATTTGTTGCGCCTGACTTCAAAGACCTGTGCATCGACTAAAGTAAATGTTGGCTGTGAGACAACTAGTCTCTCGAGCCAGGCGGCTTACTTCCGCAATCTTTGAATGCTTGCCCAAGACCTGGTAACGTGAGGCTATGAGACAACCGGAAATATAAAACCTGCCAGTTGAATAAGTGAGTCTAACATCTATATTTGCGGGTAGACGGTTTGGGTTAGCTATTTCTACTCTCATTCTATTCTCATTCTATTCTCAAGACATGGGGCACTGACTGTTAGCTAAAGCAAAATGTAGGTCTGATTACAATGAGCAGCAGAGAACACAGGGTGTTCATTGCCTGGTTATAATGAGCAGCAGAGAACACAAGGTGGTCATTGCCTGGTTATAATGAGCAGCAGAGAACACAGGGTGGTCATTGCCTGGTTATAATGAGCAGCAGAAAACACAGGGTGGTCATTGCCTGGTTACAATGAGCAGCAGAGAACACAGGGTGGTCATTGCCTGGTTATAATGAGCAGCAGAGAACACAGGGTGGTCATTGCCTGGTTATAATGAGCAGCAGAGAACACAGTGTGGTCATTGCCTGGTTATAATGAGCAGCAGAAAACACAGGGTGGTCATTGCCTGGTTACAATGAGCAGCAGAGACCACAGGGTGGTCATTGCCTGGTTACAATGAGCAGCAGAGAACACAGTGTGGTCATTGCCTGGTTACAATGAGCAGCAGAGAACACAGGGTGGTCATTGCCTGGTTACAATGTGCAGCAGAGAACACAGGGTGGTCATTGCCTGGTTACAATGAGCAGCAGAGAACACAGGGTGGTCATTGCCTGGTTACAATGAGCAGCAGAGAACACAGGGTGGTCATTGCCTGGTTACAATGGGTGGTCATTGCCTGGTTACAATGAGCAGCAGAGAACACAAGGTGGCCATTGCCTGGTTATAATGAGCAGCAGAGAACACAGGGTGGTCATTGCCTGGTTATAATGAGCAGCAGAGAACACAGGGTGGTCATTGCCTGGTTATAATGAGCAGCAGAGAACACAGGGTGGTCATTGCCTGGTTATAATGAGCAGCAGAGAACACAGGGTGGTCATTGCCTGGTTACAATGAGCAGCAGAGAACACAGGGTGGTCATTGCCTGGTTATAATGAGCAGCAGAGAACACAGGGTGGTCATTGCCTGGTTATAATGAGCAGCAGAGAACACAGTGTGGTCATTGCCTGGTTATAATGAGCAGCAGAGAACACAGGGTGGTCATTGCCTGGTTACAATGAGCAGCAGAGAACACAGGGTGGTCATTGCCTGGTTACAATGAGCAGCAGAGAACACAGGGTGGTCATTGCCTGGTTACAATGAGCAGCAGAGAACACAGGTTGGTCATTGCCTGGTTATAATGAGCAGCAGAGAACACAGGATGGTCATTGCAGTAAAGATTCATCATTTTACTTTCATAAGTTATGTCCTCTGTGAAAGCAGGTTACATAACAGCTACAGTAGGTTTCTTTACAGCGTACTGTGGGTGTATCCCCTATGTCCCCTGGTCAAAAGTAGTGCACTATATTGGAATAGGGCGCCATTTGTTATTTAGGAAACGTACTGTGACTACTAACACTGCAGGAGCAGATGGACAGCACTAACGTATGTTAATTGGTACTCATACTGTATGAGGCTCTACAGGCGTATTGTAATGGAGCCACTGGGGATTCCCTTGCCTCTCAATAGACACAGAGACATATGGTCCTAAGCTGGTTGATGCCACGTTCATCTGGAATGCAGAATGATGTTCCCCATCAGAACCTCAGGTGGGTTTCAACCAGAAGAACATACTGTCAGGGACTCACTCTCACTCTCCCTCTCCTCACCCTCCCTCTCCTCACCCTCCATCCCTCTCATCACCCTCCCTCCCTCTCCTCACCCTCCTTCCCTCTCCTCACCCTCCCTCCCTCCCTCTCCTCACCCTCCCTCCCACCCTCTCTTCAGACTCCCTCTTCTCACCTTCCCTCCCTCCCTCTCCTCACCCGTCTTCCCTCTCGTCACCCTCCCTCCCTCTCTCCTCACTCTCCCTCTCCTCTCGTCACCCTCCCTCCCTCTCCTCACTCTCCCTCTCCTCTCGTCACCCTCCCTCCCTCTCCTCCCTCTCCCTCTCTCTCCTCACCCTCCCTCACCTTCCCTCTCCTCACCATCCCTCTCCTCAGACTGCCTCTCCTCACCCTCCCTCTCCTCTCCCTCCCTCTCCTCTCCTCACCCTCCCTCTCCTCACCCTCCCTCTCCTCACCCTCCCTCTCCTCTCCCTCTCTCCTCACACTCCCTCACCTTCCCTCTCCTCACCCTCCCTCACCTCACCCTCCCTCTCCTCACCCTCCCTCTCCTCTCCTCTCCTCTCCTCACCCTCTCCTCTCCCTCCCTCTCCTCATCCTCCTCTCCTCATCCTCCTTTCCTCACTCTACCAGCTCCAGAGTGGGAACTCATGTTGTGTAAAGTGATTCTCAGCACGGGTAGGATAAACCTCCATATGGGCCTTTTTAGCGATTTAAAAATAATTCAGCGCCATCACAGCCTGCATGTTTTCACTTTTCGTTTCCTACTGTATCTGTTACTAAAGAACCTGAGCCTGACACCGTGTAAAAAAAGGTTTGCCTCAAATGTAAATGTAGTGTTCTCTATTTGATCATTCTAAATAGATCAATAGAAAATATCTATATTGTAACCTTATCTCCTTCACAGTTTCTTGGCTAAAGGTGGCGGTGATGCTGTTAGTTAAAGATGGCTGTGATGCTGTTGGTTAAAGGTGGCTGTGATGCTGTTGGTTAAAGATGACTGTGATGCTGTTGGTTAAAGATGACTGTGATGCTGTTGGTTAAAGATGACTGTGATGCTGTTCGTTAAAGATGACTGTGATGCTGTTGGTTAAAGATGGCTGTGATGCTGTTGGTTAAAGATGACTGTGATGCTTTTGGTTAAAGATGACTGTGATGCTGTTGGCTAAAGATGACTGTGATGCTGTTGGTTAAAGATGGCTGTGATGCTGTTGGTTAAAGATGACTGTGATGCTGTTGGTTAAAGATGACTGTGATGCTGTTGGTTAAAGATGACTGTGATGCTGATGGCTAAAGATGACTGTGATGCTGTTGGTTAAAGATGATGGTGATGCTGTTGGTTAAAGATGACTGTGATGCTGATGGCTAAAGATGACTGTGATGCTGTTGGTTAAAGATGACTGTGATGATGTTGGTTAAAGATGACTGTGATGCTGATGGCTAAAGATGACTGTGATGATGTTGGTTAAAGATGACTGTGATACTGATGGCTAAAGATGACTGTGATGATGTTGGTTAAAGATGACTGTGATGCTGTTGGTTAAAGATGACTGTGATGCTGATGGCTAAAGATGACTGTGATGCTGATGGCTAAAGATGACTGTGATGCTGTTGGTTAAAGATGGCTGTGATCCTGTTGGCTTTTGTACACAGTACAATACAGTCAATACAGAATACTGAATGAGGCTGAGGCATGGATCCTTTTCTCTCTCTCACAGACAGCATCCACTTTTAAGCCCTTTCGTTTTATAGCCCTTTTCTTATGCAAAATATTGCATCAAATTAGATGCATGACACATTATGTACAGCATATTGCAGGCGAAATATGTAGCCTGCCATTCTATAGCTTCCCGGGGTCCCTTAGGGCAGTGACTATTGTGAAGAGAGAAAGAAATGTCCCATTCTCTCCCATTACCCTCGGCGATAGAGATGGGGTGAATTAAGACTAGCGAGATAAAAGAGAGGGAGGGGGAGAATGGAAGAGAAGAGGGGCAGGATGGAATAGAAGGGGGGGGAGAATGGAAGAGAAGAGGGGAGAATGGAAGAGAAGAGGGGCAGGATGGAATAGAAGGGGGAGAATGGAAGAGAAGAGGGGAGAATGGAAGAGAAGAGGGGGAGAATGGAAGAGAAGAGGGGAGAATGGAAGAGAAGAGGGGGAGAATGGAAGAGAAGAGGGGAGAATGGAAGAGAAGAGGGGGAGAATGGAAGAGAAGAGGGGGAGAATGGAAGAGAAGAGGGGGAGAATGGAAGAGAAGAGGGGGAGAATGGAAGAGAAGGGGGAGAATGGAAGAGAAGGGGGAGAATGGAAGAGAAGGGGGAGAATGGAAGAGAAGGGGGAGAATGGAAGAGAAGGGGGGAGAATGGAAGAGAAGAGGGGGGAGAATGGAAGAGAAGAGGGGGGAGAATGGAAGAGAAGAGGGGGGAGAATGGAAGAGAAGAGGGGGGAGAATGGAAGAGAAGAGGGGGGAGAATGGAAGCAATCTTTGGGAGCTATTCACTTTGGGTCATTACAAAGAATAGTGTTGGTATTTTACAAGACAGTCAGCAAAGCAGTAGAGGGTAACAACAAGTCAGGCATATGATATAAGAGGGAGGGGATGACGCTCATAGGGCCCAATTCCGACCTAGGAAATTATGCCTTTCTTATCCACTTCTCAGAAGTTGGTGTTCAGACTTGGCTTTTGGAGGTGCGTAACAGGCGTCGCAGGCATGATTCCCTTGAGCGTGCTGCATACATGTAATAAATCCTTCTACTTGCTGGCCAAAAAGATTTTCTCGTGGAGTTTTCATTCAAAAGAGTTTTCAGTACATGTATCTTAAGTCAACCCTTTAAATACGGTGTACCTTTTAGTTAGAATTTTGTCGACAGACTCAATAGAATATATTGTGAGAACGGGTAGGACAAGAAAGCGCATGTAGCCTCAATTAGCCTAGCGAGTTTTAAACTTACTCCTGGTTTGATGCAGTCAAGACAGGCACTATTTATTTTATTTGGGCTCCCGAGTGGCGCAGCGGTCTAAGGCACTGCATCTCAGTGTTAGAGGCGTCACTACAGATGCTGGTTAGATTCTAGGCTGTATCAATAACTGGCCATGATTGGGAGTACCATAGAGCGGTACACAATTGGCCCACCGTCGTCTGGGTCAGGGTTTGGCCGGGATAGGCCGTCATTGTAAATAAGAATTTGTTCTGAGCGGACTTGCCTGGTTAAATAAAATACAGCTGGATGATAAATAACCTAGCTATGGCAGGTGTAAGTCTACTATAGCACGAGTCAGCTCGGTTTGTTGCTGTCTCTCCCTCCCTGGCTTCTCCCTGCTCCACCATGTCACTCACTCACAGCAGTAGCACGGCCCCTCCCCTGCCTGCCAGAGCAGCACCTCTCTCTCCTTGTTCTTCTTCGTGTGGTTTACCGGCAGACTAAACACGTATTGCTGCCTTTCAGAGTTGAGAAAGTACAAATGGGGAAAATGGAAATGGACCACACCTCTCGCTCCATCTGCTCTCTATCTTAAAAATAGACTTATTTGGATGGGATCGGAACGGGTCTGGATCCGATCAGGTCCATACGGAAATCCCCAGGTCCAACCCATGAAGACCTCTAATGTGTAGCCTATGGCATGTCATACTCTTTTTGGCCAGACCACATCAGATACATGGGCTACATATATTAAGACAGAGGGGCGCTGTTTCGCTCGCTCGGATGCTTTCTGCGAATTGATGGAAAGTTGGTGGATGAACTGTTTGGATGGTGGCCTCTGCCTGGGGCCTCAAAATCACTAAATCCACCCTTGCCTTGCACCTTGGAAATTGCTGTCATATGTACAGTTGAAGTCGGAAGTTTACATACACCTTAGCAGAATACATTTAAACTCAGGTTTTCACAATTCCTGACGATTAAAAATGAGGTCTTAGGTCAGTTAGGATCACCACTTTATTTTAAGAATGTGAAATATCACATTCCCAGTGGAAGAAGTTTACAGACATTCAATTAGTAATTGGTAGCATTGCCTTTAAATTAATAAACTTGGGTCAAACGTTTCGGGTAGCCTTCCACAAGCTTCCCACAATAAGTTGGGTGAATTTTGGCCCATTCCTCCTGACAGAGCTGGTGTAACTGAGTCAGGTTTGTAGGCATCCTTGCTCGCACACGCCTTTTCAGTTCTGCCAACACGTTTTCAATAGGATGAGGTCAGGGCATTGTGATGGCCACTCCAATACCTTGACTTTGTTGTCCTTAAGCCATTTTCCACAACTTTGGAAGTATGCTTGGGGTTATTTTGGACCCATTTAAGACCAAGCTTTAAATTCCTGACTGATGTCTTGAGATGTTGCTTCAATATATCCACATAATTTTCCTTTCTCATGATGCCATCTATTTTGAGAAGTGCACCAGTCCCTCCTGCAGCAAAGCACCCCCACAACATGATGCTGCCACCCCCGTGCTTCACGGTTGGGATGGTGTCCTCCCCCTTTTTCCTCCAAACATAACGATGGTCATTATGGCCAAACAGTTCTATTTTTGTTTCATCAGACCAGAGGACATTTCTCCAAAAAGTACGATCTTTGTCCCCATGTGCAGTTGCAAACCGTAGTCTGGCTTTTTTATGGTGGTTTTGGAGCAGTGGCTTCTTCCTTGCTGAGTGGCCTTTCAGGTTATGTCGATATAGGACTCGTTTTACTGTGGATATAGATACATTGTACCTGTTTCCTCCAGCATCTTCACAAGGTCCTTTGCTGTTGTCCTGGGATAGATTTCTCGCACCAAAGTACGTTCATTTCTAGGAGACAGAACGGGTCTCATTCCTGAGAGGTATGACAGCTGCGTGGTCCCATGATGTTTATACTTGCGTACTATTGTTTGTACAGATGAACGTGGTACCTTCAGGCGTTTGGAAATTGCTTCCAAGGATGAACCAGACTTGTGGAGGTCAACCTTTTTTTTCTGAAGTCTTGGCTGACTTCTTTTGATTTTCCCATGATGTCAAGCAAAGAGGCACTGAGTTTGAAGGTAGGCCTTGAAATACATCCACAGGTACACCTCTAATTGACTCAAATTATGTCAATTCGCCTATCAGAAGCTTCTAAAGCCATGACATCATTTTCTGGAATTGTCCAAGCTGTTTAAAGGCACAGACAACTTAGTGTATGTAATCTTCTGACCCACAGGAATTTTGATACAGTGAATTAATCTGTCTGTAAACAATTGTTGGAAAAATGACTTGTGTCATGCACAAGTCATTTGTTTGTTAACAAGAAATTTGTGGAGTTGTTGAAAAACTAGTTTTAATGACTCCAACCTAAATGTATGTAAACTTCCGACTTCAACTGTACATCCCACTCCATCAGAGGGCAGTACTCTTACAGACAGGTATGCCCTTTATAGTGTGCTGTAACTCAGGGCTTTATTGCTGTTTAGACACAGTAACAGTACTCTATAGAGAGAGGCACCACTTTCATCATCTCATCCACAGCAGGACTCCTGTTTTCTCATATCCTCAACTGTCAAGAGGACTTAAGGAAGGGAAGGGGGAGGGAGAGAGAGAGAGAGGGAGGGAGGGAGGCAAAGGGAGAGGGGTAGGGAGGGAGGCCGAGGGAGGACGGGGGGAGAGAGAGAGAGAGAGAGAGAGAGAGAGAGAGAGAGAGAGAGAGAGAGAGAGGGAGGGTATGAGGGTGAGAAAGAGAGAGGGAGGCTGAGGGAGGAAGGGAGGGCATGAGGGAGCCATGAGGGAGGCAGGGATGGAGAGAGGAAGGAGGGAGGCTGAGGAAGGAAGGGAGGGAGAGGGGAGGGAGGCTGAGGAAGGGGAGGGGGAGGCTGAGAAAGGGGAGGATGGAGGCTGAGGAAGGGGAGGGGGAGGAGGGAGTAAGGAAGATATGGATGTAGGAAGTGAGGGTGGTAGGATGGGAGGGAGGGAGGGTGGTAGAGAGGGAGGTGGTAGGGAGGGAGGATGGTAGAGAGGGAGGGTGGTAGAGAGGGAGGGTGGTAAGGAGGGAGGGAGGGTGGTAGAGAGGGAGGGTGGGTGGTAGAGAGGGAGTGAGGGTGGTAGAGAGGGAGGGAGGGTGGTAGAGAGGGAGGGTGGTAGGGAGGGAAAGTGGTAGGTAGGGAGGGAGGGTGGTAGAGAGGGAGTGAGGGTGGTAGAGAGGGAGGGTGGTAAGGAGGGAGGGAGGGTGGTAGAGAGGGAGGGTGGGTGGTAGAGAGGGAGTGAGGGTGGTAGAGAGGGAGGGAGGGTGGTAGAGAGGGAGTGAGGGTGGTAGAGAGGGAGGGTGGTAGGGAGGGAGGGAGTAAGGGTGGTAGAGAGGGAGGGTGGTACGAAGGGAGTGATATAGGGAGGGTGGGAGTGTGTATGTGTTTGTTTAACAGTCCTTGTGGGGACCAGAAGATCTCAAGTATAGTAAAACAATAGCATTTTGGATAAGTGGGGAGATTTTCCCATTCGCCACAAGGAAAAATTCTATTATTTAATCCCTTATTTTACCAGGTAACTTGACTGAAAACACATTTACATTTACAGAAAACACATGGGAAACAATGTTTCAGGGGATGAATGAGACAGTTGGAAGGTTTAGGTGGCCATGATGGTATGAGGGCCAGATTGGAAATTTAGTCAGGATACAGGGATTTACACCCCTACTCTTACAATAAATACCATGGGAACTTTAGTGACCACAGAGAGTCAGGACACCTGTTTAACCTCTTAAGGATCTACTAGATCGGTGTCCCTATAGCTATTACAGTGAGAAAATACCATGCTATTGTTTGAGGATAGTGCACAACAACAACAACAAAAATTATAACAGCAACTGGTTTGATACATTCACCTCTGAAGGTAAATAATGTACTTACATTCATTAATCTTGCTCTGATTTGTTATCCTGAGGGTCCCAGAGATAAAATGTAGCATCGTTTTGTTAGATAAAATACATTTTTATATTCAAATGTAGGAACTGGGTTCTACAGTTTGAACCCCTTCTGTCTCTGGTGACATTAGAACAGTCACATAGTTTAACGTCTGTGAAAAGAGAGAACTGAGGATGGATCAACACCATTGTAGTTACTCCACAATACTAACCTATTGACAGAGTGAAAATAAGAAAGTCTGTACAGAATAAAACATATTCCAAAACATGCACCTGTTTGCAACAAGGCACTAAAGTAATACTGTACAAAATGTGGCAAAGCAATTTACTTTTTGTCCTGAATACAAAGTGTTATGTTTGGGGCAAATAAATACCTCACATTACTGAGTACCACTCTCCATATTTTTAAGCATAGTGATGGCTGCACCATGTTATGGGTATGCTTGTAATCATTAAGGACTGGGGAGTTTTTCAGGATAAAAATGGAGCTAAGCACAGGAAAAATCCTAGAGGAAAACCTGGTTCAGTCTGCTTTCAACCAGACACTGGGAAATTAATTCACCTTTCAGCAGGACAATAACCTAATTATAAGAATTATAAAGAATTTAAAAAATAATAATGGGCAAATGTTGCACAATCCAGGTGTGGAAAGGTCTTAGGGGCGTACCCAGAAAGACTCACAGCTTTAATCACTGCCAAAGGTGATTCTACAAAGTATTGACCCAGGGGTGTGAATTATTATATAAAATATATTTTTTTCTATTTCATTTTGCCAAGAAATTATAAAAAAACATGTTTTCACTTTGTCACTATGGGGTATTGTGTGTAGATTAAATGCTTGTGTGTATAAGGTAGTTGTTGTGAATTTGTTAGATTACTTGTTAGATACTACTGCATGGTCGGAACTAGAAGCACAAGCATTTCGCTACACTCGCACTAACATCTGCTAACCATGTGTATGTGACAAATAAAATTTGATTTGATTTGATGATTTGCAGGCTGTAACACAACAAAATGTGGAATAAGTGAAGGGGTGTGAATACTTTCTGAAGGCACTGTGTGGTGTGGGTTGATATTCCGTATAAAGTATCTATAGGGCTGCATTGCTATGTGTGTGTGTGTGTGTGTGTGTGTGTGTGTGTGTGTGTGTGTGTGTGTGTGTGTGTGTGTGTGTGTGTGTGTGCGTGCGTGACACCTCTCCAGCGGTCCTTTGTGAGGTGTACGGCCCCAGCAGCAAATAAGCAAACTGTTTTCATTTTTAATACAAAAATGTAATCAGTGAGTTTATCTCGCTGTCCACTGTCCTTGCATTTACTTTCCCTTGAGGGCTGTATATGGATGGGAAATGGCTGCTCTGCATGATTGTCTGTCTGCACTTCTTTTAAAACCCCACTGTATACATTAAAAGAGCAATTTATTTTCATAGTGAGCTGAGCCCCCAGGAGATTTTCAGATAGTGAGAGTGAGAGTGAGAGTGAGAGTGAGAGAGAGAGAGAGAGTGAGAGTGAGATAGAGAATGAGAGCGAGAGATAGAGAATGAGAGAGAGAGAGAGATAGAGAATGAGAGAGAGAGATATAGAGAATGAGAGAGAGAACGAGAGAGAGAAAGAGAGAGAAAGAGAGAAAGAGAGAGAGTGAGATAGAGAATGAGAGCGAGAGATAGAGAATGAGAGCGAGAGAGAGATAGAGAATGAGAGAGAGAGATAGAGAATGAGAGAGAGAGATATAGAGAATGAGAGAGAGAACGAGAGAGAGAAAGAGAGAGAAAGAGAGAAAGAGAGAGAGTGAGATAGAGAATGAGAGCGAGAGATAGAGAATGAGAGAGAGATATAGAGAATGAGAGAGAGAGAGATAGAGAATGAGAGAGAGAGAGAGAGAGAGAGAGAATGAGAGAGAGAGAGAGATATAGAGAATGAGAGAGAGAGATAGATAGAGAATGAGAGAGAGAGATATAGAGAATGAGAGAGAGAGAGAGATATAGAGAATGAGAGAGAGAGATATAGAGAATGAGAGAGAGAACGAGAGAGAAAGAGAGAAAGAGAGAGAGTTATTAACAACTAAATGAACACAAACTAATACAAACTTGTGAAGGGCAGCAGAGAAAGCTTTGGTTAGCACATAGCGTACAGAAAGTAGATTTACTGTATCTAATGGGACATAACAAAATCCCTCAGTGGGAAAAAAAGAGAGAGGTTATTGAAATATCAGCAAGTTCCTAGTGTTGTTTTCCCAGCCTAAGCAGCAAAAGGTTATTAGTGAGGGACCTTTGTTCGTCAGCCTTGGGTCTACAATGGTCCTTTAGTGGCTCAGCGGTCTAATTGTGTGATGTACCGAGACACTGCAGGCTAATTACCTGATAGCTGGCTCAAACGCATCAACTCCAGTTAAATTATACAAGACAGCAGTATCCTCAAATTAACAGGGTGCAAGGCATTCTGTACGTGTATGTGTGCCTACGTGTGTGTGTGTGCGTGCGTGTGTTCACTCTTCAACTCAAACTATCTACTTAAAAGTATTTTCAGTTGTCCACTCATTATTTAAACCAGCAGAGCTACTTTTTCCCTCCTCATCTGTGAAGAACAGCCATGCAGTTTTGTGTTACGTAGTCGATCGAGGAGATTAACCAACAACTTTAAAATAAACCGTGAGTCTCTGAAGTCAAGATGAGAAAAACACCCTGTGTACTCTCTCTCCCTTATCCAGTTTTCTCTGAATGTCGAGCCTCTACCCAGTCTGTTTATTACAGAACCACACGTCCAGCCTCTACCCAGTCTGTTTATTACAGAACCACACGTCCAGCCTCTACCCAGTCTGTTTATTACAGAACCACACGTCCAGCCTCTACCCAGTCTGTTTATTACAGAACCACACGTCCAGCCTCTACCCAGTCTGTTTATTACAGAACCACATGGAAAAAGGTACCATCTGTCTTTAAAATGCAGAACTGGCATTTATTTCATAGTACAGTACAGTACAGTAGGGGATAGAGAGTTAAGTTGATCAATTTTTTTTCAGCATTACTCCGTCAAGGGAAACGTAGTATTCTTTCTAACCAAGATATCTACTTATAATTCAGGACGTTGTGTATCCCTGGAAATAATCTGAATTCATGTGAACAGTACAGTTTTGAAAACATAGCTTGTCCAAAAAAAGTGTTCTCTTGGCACAACTTATGGGGAAATTTGAGGCGCGTACAGGGTAAGTTAAGCCATCTCCAAATGTAGAAATTAAATATTACCACTACATTTAAAAAAAAATGTCTATCTTAATTTCCCAAAACACAATTCAACAAAAATGCTTTTTGTCTTTTAATCGTTTAATCATCTTTTAACACAGGCTTAACACCTAACAAACACTTTCATGAACTTTTTACATAGGCCAGGCCCTGTTGTTAACTCATTTCCCAGCGATAATGCCTTACATTACGCCTGGGAAGAAAACACTTACATTTGCTCAACTTGCCATTGGCTCAACCATTGGCTCAGCTTACTCCATGGCCATTGGCTCAACTTACTCCATGGCCATTGGCTCAACCATTGGCTCAGCTTACTCCATGGCCATTGGCTCAACTTGCCCCAAGGTAAACATTTTGGCTATATTAGCCCACACAGCTATAATTATGCACTTTCATGCTAAGTTTAGGACCTCATAATGAAGCGTATAGAGACCCCAACTGATGTATAGAACAATCTTAAAAATATCTACTTTGGTTTCGATACAAGCTTTATTAAATCTCTATCCCAATCAATTCATTTGACTGGTGAAAATCTTCTTCTTCTTCTTTTTTTTACCTAACTTATTCTCACCTTTTCCGAGTGGTTTCTTACTTCACAGACTCCATAAAATTATGTATGACTTATTTCTAAATATTTGGTTAAAATATTAATTTTGTGTACTGTTTCCTAGAAACAAGGGTGGCTCAACTTACCCCTCTTTGCCTAACTTACCCCACTCTCCTTTACTGTAGAGACCCCATCCACAGAGGGATTTTGGTATGGCTCTAAATCTCTACCTGAATTTGGGGGGGGGCAGCTGTACACTATCACAGCACACATTTCCTCCCTGTGTTTCCCTGATGCTTAATATTCAGTGTGCGGCCCTCACATTTCCTTTGTCATAGTATTATTTTAGCTCCAGCACGTTCTCTAGAGTGGATGTGCATGTCAAGCACCTTTTCTTAATTTCCCTGCTTGTACCGTACATGACTCAGTTCAGAGCTCTTGGGATAATGCTCTGATTCAGCTGACCTACACTCATCCTGAGAGAGAAGGATACAGCCCTACACAACAGTAAGATACTTGGAACTGAACAAGACACCAACATGACTGCAGCCCAGGTTTTCTTACATAATATATTTGAATAATATATTTGGAACTCTGACCTAGTCCAGAGACTGCGTTGACCCACTCGTGGTCTTAAATGAAACAGTTTTTTTGACAGTATGGAACAGAATACCATGGAGAAATTTAGAATGGAGGAACTGAAATTGTTTTTCCACAGCCTGGGATCCACACAATGCAGCTGTTGAAAATGCACATTTTATGCTGGCTGTCCACCTGGGAATATTGATTACGCCACTTCTGTTGCTAAACGTTTCTTAAACGGAAGCGAACGGAACGAAACGGGGAGGGACCTACCTGAATTTGTCAAATAGAAACTCTCGTTTTGCTCTGTTTGCTTCCGTTTGGATCTTAAACCGTAAATGGTTTCGTTAATGAATACATTCCTGGTTGGAAAAACAATGATTGGGTTATAATACACATATACATTTGTGAACGGCAAACCACATTCACATCATCCACAATAAGTAAGGTGCAAATAGCTAAATGAGGGAACAGCAGTGTGATTCATACTGTCCTCCTGTAGGCCACACCACTGCTGTCCTCCTGTAGGCTACACCACTGCTGTTCTTCTGTAGGCTACACCACTGCTGTCCTCCTGTAGGCTACACCACTGTTGTCCTCCTGTAGGCTACACCACTGCTGTCCTCCTGTAGGCTACACCACTGTTGTTCTTCTGTAGCCTACACCACTGCTGTCCTCCTGTATGCTACACCACTGCTGTCCTCGTGTAGGCTACACCACTGCTGTCCTCCTGTAGACCACACCACTGATGCTCTTCTGTAGGCTACACCACTGCTGTCCTCCTGTAGGCTACACCACTGCTGTTCTTCTGTAGGCTACACCACTGCTGTCCTCCTGTAGGCTACACCACTGCTGTCCTCCTGTAGACCACACCACTGCTGTTCTTCTGTAGGCTACACCACTGTTGTCCTCCTGTAGGCTACACCACTGCTGTCCTCCTGAAGGCTACACCACTGCTGTCCTCCAGTAGGCTACACCACTGCTGTCCTCCTTTTAGGCTACACCACTGCTGTCCTCCTGTAGGCTACACCATTGTTGTTCTTCTGTAGCCTACACCACTGTTGTCCTCCTGTAGGCTACACCACTGCTGTTCTTCTGTAGGCTACACCACTGTTGTCCTCCTCTAGGCAACACCACTGCTGTCCTCCTGAAGGCTACACCACTGCTGTCCTCCAGTAGGCTACACCACTGTTGTCCTCCTCTAGGCTACACCACTGCTGTCCTCCTTTTAGGCTACACCACTGCTGTCCTCCTGTAGGCTACACCATTGTTGTTCTTCTGTAGCCTACACCACTGCTGTCCTCCTGTATGCTACACCACTGCTGTCCTCCTGTAGACCACACCACTGCTGTTCTTCTGTAGGCTACACCACTGCTGTCCTCCTGTAGGCTACACCACTGCTGTCCTCCTGTAGACCACACCACTGATGTTCTTCTGTAGCCTACACCACTGCTGTCCTCCTGTAGGCTACACCACTACTGTCCTACTGTAGGCTACACCACTGCTGTCCTCCTGTAGGCTACACCACTGCTGTCCTCCTGTAGGCTACACCACTGCTGTCCTCCTGTAGGCTACACCACTGCTGTCCTCCTGTAGGCTACACCATTGCTGTCCTCCTTTTAGGCTACACCACTGCTGTCCTCCTGTAGGCTACACCACTGCTGTCCTCATGTAGGCTACACCACTGCTGTCCTCCTGTAGGCTATACCACTGATGTTCTTCTGTAGGCTACACCACTGCTGTCCTCCTGTAGGCTACACCACTGCTGTCCTCCTGTAGGCCACACCACTGCTGTTCTTCTGTAGGCTACACCACTGCTGTCCTCCTGTAGGCTACACCACTGCTGTCCTCGTGTAGGCTACACCACTGCTGTCCTCCTGTAGGCTACACCACTGCTGTTCTTCTGTAGGTCACACCACTGCTGTCCTCCTGTAGGCTACACCACTGCTGTCCTCCTGTAGGCTAAACCCCTGCTGTCCTCCTGTAGGCTACACCACTGCTGTTCTTCTGTAGGTCACACCACTGCTGTCCTCCTGTAGGCTACACCACTGCTGTCCTCCTGTAGGCTACACCACTGCTGTCCTCCGTAGGCTACACCACTGCTGTCCTCCTGTAGGCTACACCACTGCTGTCGCTCCATTGGAAAACCTAGCTTGGACTGCAGCCTACAAAAGCCTATTCCTGCTCTTTTCCCACAATCCATCAAACGCATCATAATGGTCTCTGAATTATGGTCGGACACTCGCTCAGGTGGAACAAATTTGCGCCTTTTTTCAATGCTGTTCTTAATGTCATTGAGAATATTTTTCCGAATTTTAAAGTAAGTCTAGAAGTAATCATCCAATAAAAATAAAAATACATTTATTTAATCTGATTACAATATTTTAGCTGGTAATATAACAGATTACAGCTAGTTTTTTTTGTAATCCATTACATGTAATCTGTTACTCCCCAACCCTGACGCCCATAGTTACACAGTGCATGCACACACAAACTACCAAAACACATCTAAACTCAGCAAAAAAAGAAACGTCACTTTTTTAGGAACCTGTCTGTCAAAGATAATTAGTAAAAATCCAAATAACTTCACAGATCTTCATTTTAAAGGGTTTAAACACTGTTTCCCATGCTTGTTCAATGAACCATAAACAATTAATGAACATGCACCTGTGGAACGGTCGTTATGAGGGAGACTCTACATGAAAGAGTGAATCTATACGAGGGAGACTACATGACAGAGTGGGTTTCAATTAGGGAGAATCTACATGACAGAGCAGGTCTGTACGAGGGACACTCTCCATGGCAGAGTGAGTCTATAGGAGGGAGACTCTACATGACAGAGTGAGTCTATAGGAGGGAGACTAAGTGACATAGTGAGTCTATATGAGGGAGACTCTACATGACAGAGTGAGTCTATAGGAGGGAGACTCTACATGGCAGAGTGAGTCTATACGAGGGAGACTACATGACAGAGTGAGTCTATAAGAGGGAGACTCTCCATGACAGAGTGAGTTTAAAGAAGGAGACTCTACATGACAGAGTGAGTCTATATGAGGGAAAATCTACATGACAGAGTCTATAAGAGGGAGACGCTACATAACATTGTGAGTCTATACGAGGGAGACTCTCCATGATAGAGTGAGTCTATATGAGGGAGACTCTACATGACAGAGTGAGTTTACACGAGGGAGACTCTACATGACAGAGTGAGTCTATATGAGGGAGACTCTCCATGACAGAGTGAGTCTATATGAGGGAGACTCTCCATCACAGAGTGAGTCTACACGACTGAGACTCCACATGACAAAGTGAGTCTATACGAGGGAGATTCTACATGACAGAGTGAATCTATACGAGGGAGAATCTACATGACAGAGTGAGTCTATATGAGGGAGACTCCATGACAGAGTGAGTCTATACGAGGGAGACTCTACATGACAGAGTGAGTCTATATGAGGGAGACTCTGCATGACAGAGTGAGTCTATATGAGGGAGACTCCATGACAGAGTGAGTCTATACGAGGGAGACTCTACATGACAGAGTGAGTCTATATGAGGGAGACTCTGCATGACAGAGTGAGTCTATATGAGGGAGACTCCATGACAGAGTGAGTCTATATGAGGGAGACTCCATGACAGAGTGAGTCTATACGAGGGAGACTCTACATGACAGAGTGAGTCTATATGAGGGAGACTCTACATGACAGAGTGAGTTTACACGAGGGAGACTCTACATGACAGAGTGAGTCTATATGAGGGAGACTCTCCATGACAGAGTGAGTCTATATGAGGGAGACTCTCCATCACAGAGTGAGTCTACACGACTGAGACTCCACATGACAAAGTGAGTCTATACGAGGGAGATTCTACATGACAGAGTGAATCTATACGAGGGAGAATCTACATGACAGAGTCAGTCTATAAGAGGGAGACTCTACATGACAGAGTCAGTCTATAAGAGGGAGTTTCTACATGACAGAGTGAGTCCATATGAGGGAGACTCAACATGACAAACTCAGTCTTCAAGAGGGAGACTCTCCATCACAGAGTGAGTCTACACGATGGAGACTCCACATGACAGAGTGAGTCTATAGGAGGGAGACTCTACATGACAGAGTGAGTATATAGGAGGGAAACTCTACATAACAGAGTGAGTCTATACGAGGCAGACTCTACATGACAGAGTGAGTCTATAAGAGGGAGTTTCTACATGACAGAGTGAGTCCATATGAGGGAGACTCAACATGACAAACTCAGTCTTCAAGAGGGAGACTCTCCATCACAGAGTGAGTCTACACGATGGAGACTCCACATGACAGAGTGAGTCTATAGGAGGGAGACTCTACATGACAGAGTGAGTATATAGGAGGGAAACTCTACATAAGAGTGAGTCTATACGAGGCAGACTCTACATGACAGAGTGAGTCTATAAGAGGGAGTTTCTACATGACAGAGTGAGTCCATATGAGGGAGACTCAACATGACAAACTCAGTCTTCAAGAGGGAGACTCTCCATCACAGAGTGAGTCTACACGATGGAGACTCCACATGACAGAGTGAGTCTATAGGAGGGAGACTCTACATGACAGAGTGAGTCTATAAGAGGGAGACTCTCCATGACAGAGTGAGTTTAAAGAAAGAGACTCTACATGACAGAGTGAGTCTATTTGAGGGAGACTCTACATAACACTGTGAGTCTATACGAGGGAGACTTTCCATGACAGAGTGAGTCTATAAGAGGGATAGTCTCCATGACAGAGTGAGTTTAAAGAGGGAAACTCTACATGACAGAGTCAGTCTATATGAGGGAAGATCTACATGACAGAGTCTATAAGAGGGAGACTCTACATGACAGAGTCAGTCTATAAGAGGGAGACGCTACATAACACTGTGAGTCTATACGAGGGAGACTTTCCATGACAGAGTGAGTCTATAAGAGGGATAGTCTCCATGACAGAGTGTGTCTATAAGAGGGATCATCTCCATGACAGAGTGAGTTTAAAGAGGGAAACTCTACATGACAGAGTCAGTCTATATGAGGGAGACTCTACATGACAGAGTGAGTCTATTAGAGGGAGACTCTACATGACAGAGTGAGTCTATAAGAGGGAGACTCTCCATGACAGAGTGAGTTTAAAGAAAGAGACTCTACATGACAGAGTGAGTCTATTTGAGGGAGACTCTACATGACAGAGTGAGTCTATAAGAGGGAGACTCTCCGTGACAGAGTGAATCTATATGAGGGAGACTCTACATGACAGAGTGAGTCTATTAGAGGGAGACTCTACATGACAGAGTGAGTCTATACGAGGGAGACTACATGACAGAGTGAGTTTAAATTAGGGAGACTCTACATGACAGAGCGGGTCTGTACGAGGGATACTCTCCATGGCAGAGTGAGTCTATACGAGGGAGACTCTACATGACAGAGTGAGTCTATACGAGGGAGACTCTACATGACAGAGTGAGTCTATATGAGGGAGACCCTACAGATTGCTCCCTTAATGACAGTAACAGTGTTAGATGAAGCCCCGAGTCCTGATCAATTACCAGTGCCATCATCTCACCCCATTGTAATCTGAACAGTTAAAGTACTCCACAGATGGCTACAGATGACAGATATATTTAACGTCATCCCACAGCCTAGGGCTTTGTCCCAAATGGCATCCTATTCCGTTTATGTGCACACATTTTTTTTTCCATTGCCTGTAGGGTTCCCATAGGGCTCTGGTAAAAAGTAATGTACTATATTGGGAATAGAGTGCTATTTTCTACACAGGCCTAGAGCACAAGGAAGCCAATGGGAAGCGCTGGTTGGCTGTGTTACGTTCCAATGCACACAGAAATATAAAGAGGCCTGTGTGAGGACTCCGGAGTCAAGGGTGCTTTCATGATATAGTGGGCGACATGGATAAAGTCAAGCACATGGCAACTGGTACAAGTACAATTTGGCTACATGACTGAACATAGTCCAACTCTTGAGGCGGAGCGAGATCGTTTGACTCGTGTGGTGCCATCTGTTGATTGGCCCAAGTGGTTGTTTGTTGAGGAACTATTTTGTCTAACAGCCATTGGGATGGTGAAGCAGTGCAACGATATTAGAATGCACTCTAATATACAGTGAGATATTTACAGAGATAATATACAGCTCTAACAGTATAGACAGAAATACAGTGAGCTATATACAGAGATAATGTAAATCTCTAACAGTATAGACAGAAATACAGTGAGATATATACAGAGATAATATACATCTCTAACAGTATAGACAGAAATACAGTGAGATATATACAGAGATAATATACATCTCTAACAGTATAGACAGAAATACAGTGAGATATATACAGAGATAATATATAGCTCTAACAGTATAGACAGACATACAGTGAGATATATACAGAGATCATGTACCCTGTTATTGTCATGATGAGAGATTAGCATGTCTTGGGGGTATGATATAAAATGCTAACCTCCCCTGTTATTGTAATGGTGAGAGGTTAGCATGTCTTGGAGGTATGATATGAAATGCTAACCTCCCCTGTTATTGTAATGGTGAGAGGATAGCATGTCTTGGGGGTATGATATAAAATGCTAACCTCCTAGTTATTGTAATGGTGAGAGGTTAGCATGTCTTGGGGGTATGATGTAAAATGCTAACCTCCCCTGTTATTGTAATGGGGAGAGGTTAGCATGTCTTGGAGGTGTGATATAAAATGCTAACCTCCCTGTTATTGTAATGGTGAGAGGTTAGCATGTCTTGGGGGTATGATATAAAATGCTAACCTCCCTGTTATTGTAATGGTGAGAGGTTAGCATGTCTTAGAGGTGTGATATAAAATGATAACCTCCTAGTTATTGTAATGGTGAGAGGATAGCATGTCTTGGGGGTATGATATAAAATGCTAACCTCCCCTGTTATTGTAATGGTGAGAGGTTAGCATGTCTTGGCGATGTGATATAAAATGCTAAACTCCCCTGTTATTGTAATGGTGAGAGGTTAGCATGTCTTGGAGGTATTCTATTTGTGCGTCTAAAATGTGGGGGACTATGTACAAAACGTGCTGTAATTCCTAAACGGTTCAACCTAAATGGATGAAAATACCATTAAATTACAGCTGACAGGCTACACTTTAAACTCCTCGTCATTGTACCATTTCAAAGTGCTGGAGTACAGAGCCAAAACGACAAAACAATGTGTCACTGTCCCAATACTTTAAAAGCTCACTGTACATGATGTAGTCAGTGCTTCATTCTAAAGCCCAGTTCAGATACTACAGCCGACATGACGAGACAAAACTAGACAGTTTAAGAATGTTGTGTTGTAAAACAGCTGACTGAAGATCAGGCCACAGATCAAACCGAGGAGATGTGCAGTTAAGACCGTTGATACAAAGTTGCCACTTGTTGTTGCAAGATGTTTTAGCAAAGAGATGTCACGGAATATGTGCACCAGAAACAGGCCACACCATGTGACTTGTCAGAGAAACATCAGCAAGCTAGGCTAGCAAGCTGCAGCAAAAAACAACATAAAATATTTATCCTGATATTTAACTAGGCAAGAAAGTTAAGAACAAGTTAATATTTATAATGACGGGCTACACCAGCTAAACCCGGACGACGCCGGGCCAATTGTGCGCCGCCCTATGGGACTCCCAATCACGGTCGGTTGTGATACAGTGCCTTCAGACCGCTGCACCATTCGAGAGTTCTAAAACTTATACAACTGAACTGTTCAGATCAAGCAAACTTCATTCTAAAACGAAATAAAACCGTCTCATCTCGTCTCATGTATCTGAACTGGGCTTTTAATACTAAGTGGTCTGCTAGTCTGGATACTAGAACAGAACCAGGGATTAAAGGTAGAGTCAGCGATGCACAAAATGAACAGCAATATCGGGCCAATTTCTGCAACAACTAAGACTGTTAAAGTGCGAGGCTACATCATACTGCTGCTCATGGTAACATCATCCTGCTAATCATGGTGACATCATCCTGCAAATCACGGTAACATCATCCTGCTGTTCATGGTGACATCATCCTGCTGCTCATGGCAACATCATCCTGCTGCTCATGGCGACATCATCCTACTGCTCATGGCGACATCATCCTGCTGCTCAAGGTGACATAATCCTGCTGCTCATGGTGACATCATCCTGCTGCTCATGGCGACAGCCTCTTGCTGCTTATGGCGACATCATCCTACAGCTCATGGCGACATTATCCTGCTGCTTATGGCGACATCATCCTGCTGCCCATGTCAACATCATCCTGCTGCTCATGGTGACCTCATCCTGCTGCTCATGGTGACATCATCCTGCTGCTCATGCCGACATCATACTGCTGCTCATGGCGACATCATCCTGCTGCTCATGCCGACATTATCCTGCTTCTCATGGTAACATCATCCTGCTGCTCATGGTAACATCATCCTGCTGCTCATGGTGACATCACCCTGCTGCTCATAGTGACATCATCCTGCTGCTCATGCCGACATCATCCTGCTGCTCATGGTGACCTCATCCTGCTGCTCATGGTGACATCATCCTGCTGCTCATGCCGACATCATCCTGCTGCGCATGGTGACATCATCCTGCTGCACATGCCAACATCATACTGCTGCTCATGGCAACATCATCCTGCTGCTCATGCCGACATTATCCTGCTTCTCATGGTAACATCATCCTGCTGCTCATGGTAACATCATCCTGCTGCTCATGGTGACATCACCCTGCTGCTTATGGTGACATAATCCTACTGCTCATGGCGACATTATCCTGCTGCTTATGGCGACATCATTCTGCTGCTCATGCCGACATCATCCTGCTGCTCATGGTGACCTCATCCTGCTGCTCATGGTGACATCATCCTGCTGCTCATGCCAACATCATACTGCTGCTCATGGCGACATCATCCTGCCGCTCATGCCGACATTATCCTGCTTCTCATGGTAACATCATCCTGCTGCTCATGGTGACATCATCCTGCAGCACATGGTGACATCATACTGCTGCTCATGCCAACATCATACTGCTGCTCATGGCGACATCATCCTGCTGCTCATGCCAACATTATCCTGCTGCTCATGGTAACATCATCCTGCTGCTCATGGCGACATCATCCTGCTGCTCATATCGACATCATCCTGCTGCTCATGGCTACATCATCCTGCTGCTCATGGCGACATCATCCTGCTAATCAATGCCGACATCATCCCACTGCTCATGGCGACATCATCCTGCTACTCATGGTGACCTCATCCTGCTGCGCATGGTGACATCATCCTGCTGTTCATAGTGACACCATCCTGCTGCTCATGCCGACATCATCCTGCTGCTCATGGTGACATCATCCTGCTGCACATGCCGACATCATCCTGCTGCTCATGGCGGCATCATCCTGCTGCTCATGGCGGCATCATCCTGCTGTTCATGGCGACATCATCCTGCTAGTCAATGCCGACATCATCCTACTGCTCATGGCGACATGTCCCTGCTACTCATAGTGACCTCATCCTGCTGCACATGGTGACATCATCCTGCTGCTCATGGTAACATCATCCTGCTGCTAATGGTGACATGATCCTGCTGCTCTTGCCGACATCATCCTGCTGCTCATGGTGACATCATCCTGCTGCTCATGCCGACATCATCCTGCTGCTCATGGCGACATAATCCTGCTGCTCATGGCGACATTATCCTGCTGCTCATGGCAAAATCATCCTGCTAGTCAATACCGACATCATCCTGCTGCTCATGGCGACATCATCCTGTTACTCATGGCGACATCATCCTGCTGCTCATGGCAACATTCCTGCTGCTCATGGCGACATCATCCTGCTGCTCATGGTGACATCATCCTGCTGCTCATGGCGACATCATCCTGCTGCTCATTGCGACATCATCCTGCTGCTCATGGCGGCATCATCCTGCTGCTCATGGTGACATCATCCTGCTGCTCATGGTAACATCATCCTGCTGCTCATGGTGACATCATCCTGCTGCACATGGTGACATCATCCTGCTGCTCATGCCGACATCATCCTGCTGCTCATGGTGACATCATCCTGCTGCTCTTGCCGACATCATCCTGCTGCTCATGGCGACATCATCCTGCTGCTCATGGCGGCATCATCCTGCTGCTCATGGCGACATCATCCAGCTAGTCAATGCCGACCTCATCCTGCTGCTCATGGCGACATCATCCTGCTGCTCATGCCAACATCATCCTGCTGCTCATGGCGGCATCATCCTGCTGCTCATGGCAACATCATACTGCTGCTCATGGCGACATCATTATGCTACTCATGGTGACCTCATCCTGCTGCTCATGGTGACATCATCCTGCTGCTCTTGGTGACATCATCTTGCTGCTCATGGTAACATCATCCTGCTGCTCATGGTGACATCATCCTGCTGCTCATGGCGACATAATCCTGCTGCTCTTGCCGACATCATCCTGCTGCTCATGGCGACATCATCCTGCTTCTCATGGCGGCATCATCCTGCTGCTCATGGCAACATCATCCAGCTAGTCAATGCCGACCTCATCCTGCTGCTCATGGCGACATCATTATGCTACTCATGGTGACCTCATCCTGCTGCTCATGGTGACATCATCCTGCTGCTCTTGGTGACATCATCTTGCTGCTCATGGTAACATCATCCTGCTGCTCATGGTGACATCATCCTGCTGCTCATGGCGGCATAATCCTGCTGCTCATGGCGACATCATCCTGCTGCTCATGGTGACATCATCCTGCTGCTCATGGTGACGTCACCCTGCTGCTCATGGTGACGTCACCCTGCTGCTCATGACGACATCATACTGCAGCTCATGCCGACTTCATCCTGCTGCTCATGGCGACATCATCCTGCTACTCATGGTGACCTCATCCTGCTGCTCATGCCGACATCATCCTGCTGCTCATGGCGACCTCATCCTGCTGCTCATGGCGGCATCATCCTGCTGCTCATGGCGACATCATCCTGCTAGTCAATGCCGACTTCATCCTGCTGCTCATGGCGACATCATCCTGCTACTCATGGTGACCTCATCCTGCTGCTCATGGAGACATCATCCTGCTGCTCATGGTGACGTCACCCTGCTTCTCATGCCGACATCATACTGCAGCTCATGCCGACCTCATCCTGCTGCTCATGCCGACATCATACTGCAGCTCATGGCGACATCATCCTGCTGCTCATGGCGACATCATTCTGCTGCTCATGGTGACATCATCATGCTGCTCATGCCGAAATCATCCTGCTGCTCAAGGTGACATAATCCTGCTGCACATGGTGACATCATCCTGCTGCTCATGCCGACATCATCCTGCTGCTCATGGCGACATCATCCTGCTGCTCTTGCCGACATCATCCTGCTGCTCATGGCAACATCATCATGCTAGTCAATGCCGACGTCATCCTGCTGCTCATGGCGACATCATCCTGCTACTCATGGTGACCTCATCCTGCTGCTCATGGAGACATCATCCTGCTGCTCATGGTGACGTCATCCTGCTGCTCATGCCGAAATCATCCTGCTGCTCAAGGTGACATAATCCTGCTGCACATGGTGACATCATCCTGCTGCTCATGCCGACATCATCCTGCTGCTCATGGCGACATCATCCTGCTGCTCTTGCCGACATCATCCTGCTGCTCATGGCGACATCATCCTGCTGCTCATGGTAACATCATCCTGCTGCTCATATCGGCATCATCCTGCTGCTCATGGCAACATCATCCTGCTGCTCATGGTGACCTCATCCTGCTGCACATGGTGACATCATCCTGCTGCTCATGGCGACATCATCCTGCTAGTCAATGCCGACTTCATCCTGCTGCTCATGGCGACATCATCCTGCTACTCATGGTGACCTCATCCTGCTGCTCATGGTGACATCATCCTGCTGCTCATGGTGACATCATCCTGCTGCTCATGGTAACATCATCCTGCTGCTCATGGTGACATCATCCTACTGCTCATGGCGGCATCATCCTGCTGCTCATGGCGACATCATCCTGCTGCTCATGGTGACATCGTCCTGCTGCACATGGTGACATCGTCCTGCTGCTCATGCCGACATCATCCTGCTGCTCATGGAGACATCATTCTGCTGCTCATGGCAACATCATCCTGCTGCTCATGGTGACATCATCCTGCTGCACATGGTGACATCATCCTGCTGCTCATGGCGACATCATCCTGCTAGTCAATGCCGACTTCATCCTGCTGCTCATGGCGACATCATTCTGCTGCTCATGGTGACATCATCCTGCTGCTCATGGTGACATCATCCTGCTGCTCATGGTGACATCATCCTGCTGCTCATGGTGACATCATCCTGCTGCTCATGCCGACATCATCCTGCTGCTCATGGCGACATCATCCTGCTGCTCATGGCGACATCATCCTGCTGCTCATGGCGACATCATCCTGCTGCTCATGGTGACATCATCCTGCTGCTCATGGTGACATCATCCTGCTGCTCATTTTGACGTCATCCTGCTGCTCATGCTGACATCATCCTGCTGCTCATGCCGACATTATCCTGCTTCTCATGGTGACATCATCCTGCTGCTCGTGGTGACATCATCCTGCTGCTCATGGTGACATCATCCTGCTGCTCATGCCGACATCATCCTGCTACTCATGGTGACACCATCCTGCTGCTCATGCCAACATCATCCTGCTGCTCATGGTGACATCATCCTACTGCTCATGGCGGCATCATCCTGCTGCTCATGGCGACATCATCCTGCTGCTCATGGTGACATCGTCCTGCTGCACATGGTGACATCGTCCTGCTGCTCATGCCGACATCATCCTGCTGCTCATGGAGACATCATTCTGCTGCTCATGGAGACATCATCCTGCTGCTCATTCCGACATCATCCTGCTGCTCATGGCAACATCATCCTGCTGCTCATGGTGACATCATCCTGCTGCACATGGTGACATCATCCTGCTGCTCATGGCGACATCATCCTGCTAGTCAATGCCGACTTCATCCTGCTGCTCATGCCGACATCATACTGCAGCTCATGGCGACATCATCCTGCTGCTCATGGCGACATCATTCTGCTGCTCATGGTGACATCATCATGCTGCAAATGCCGAAATCATCCTGCTGCTCAAGGTGACATAATCCTGCTGCACATGGTGACATCATCCTGCTGCTCATGCCGACATCATCCTGCTGCTCTTGCCGACATCATCCTGCTGCTCATGGCAACATCATCATGCTAGTCAATGCCGACGTCATCCTGCTGCTCATGGCGACATCATCCTGCTACTCATGGTGACCTCATCCTGCTGCTCATGGAGACATCATCCTGCTGCTCATGGTGACGTCATCCTGCTGCTCATGCCGAAATCATCCTGCTGCTCAAGGTGACATAATCCTGCTGCACATGGTGACATCATCCTGCTGCTCATGCCGACATCATCCTGCTGCTCATGGCGACATCATCCTGCTGCTCTTGCCGACATCATCCTGCTGCTCATGGCGACATCATCCTGCTGCTCATGGTAACATCATCCTGCTGCTCATATCGGCATCATCCTGCTGCTCATGGCAACATCATCCTGCTGCTCATGGTGACCTCATCCTGCTGCACATGGTGACATCATCCTGCTGCTCATGGCGACATCATCCTGCTAGTCAATGCCGACTTCATCCTGCTGCTCATGGCGACATCATCCTGCTACTCATGGTGACCTCATCCTGCTGCTCATGGTGACATCATCCTGCTGCTCATGGTGACATCATCCTGCTGCTCATGGTAACATCATCCTGCTGCTCATGGTGACATCATCCTACTGCTCATGGCGGCATCATCCTGCTGCTCATGGCGACATCATCCTGCTGCTCATGGTGACATCGTCCTGCTGCACATGGTGACATCGTCCTGCTGCTCATGCCGACATCATCCTGCTGCTCATGGAGACATCATTCTGCTGCTCATGGAGACATCATCCTGCTGCTCATTCCGACATCATCCTGCTGCTCATGGCAACATCATCCTGCTGCTCATGGTGACATCATCCTGCTGCACATGGTGACATCATCCTGCTGCTCATGGCGACATCATCCTGCTAGTCAATGCCGACTTCATCCTGCTGCTCATGGCGACATCATTCTGCTGCTCATGGTGACATCATCCTGCTGCTCATGGTGACATCATCCTGCTGCTCATGGTGACATCATCCTGCTGCTCATGGTGACATCATCCTGCTGCTCATGCCGACATCATCCTGCTGCTCATGGCAACATCATCCTGCTGCTCATGGCGACATCATCCTGCTGCTCATGGCGACATCATCCTGCTGCTCATGGTGACATCATCCTGCTGCTCATGGTGACATCATCCTGCTGCTCATTTTGACGTCATCCTGCTGCTCATGCTGACATCATCCTGCTGCTCATGCCGACATTATCCTGCTTCTCATGGTGACATCATCCTGCTGCTCGTGGTGACATCATCCTGCTGCTCATGGTGACATCATCCTGCTGCTCATGCCGACATCATCCTGCTACTCATGGTGACACCATCCTGCTGCTCATGCCAACATCATCATGCTGCTCATGGTGACATCATTATGCTGCTCATGGTAACATCATCCTGCTGCTCATGGTAACATCATAGAGTCTCGGTTTAAGACCACCACTACTCACCCCAGGGTCACACAGCTTCAACCAATCAGTCAATCCAGACCGTCACTACTCACCCCAGAGGTTTCTGCAGTCGACTGGCGGGTGATCCTACGATCTCTCCCAGGGTACAGAACACCTGCCCCAAGAAGTCCTGATGGGGGGGAGAGGAGGGAGGGATGGAGGGTGGCGTGGAGAGTTCGTTGTTCATGGGGAGACAGAGGGGAGAGATTGGGGAGACAGGCGGAAAACAAGGACAGCTGATGAGGAGCTAAGCAGCGTGTTATAAACAGTGTGTTATAAGCAGTGTGCTATAAGCACGTTATAAGCACGTTATAAGCAGTGTGTAATAAAACATTGAAGAGTGATACAGTTTGGTCGGAGGAGTCAAACACGTACGTCAATGTCGGAGGGCTTCCAGGGAGAAGAAGGAAGAGGAGGAGGAGGAGGAGGAGGAGGAGGAGTACACCAGGCGGCAGCATAGACAACAACCACAACAACAACACACCACAGAGCATATAATGTAAGAGAAGGCACAAGACTCAAATACCATACAAGACCGTCAACAAAACAAGAGAAAACACAGAGCGGGAAATAAGGGAAGAAACAGGGGTGAGAACGGGGGAGAAAGGGGGGGAAAGGGAGAAAAGGGGAGAGAAAGGGAGAGCGATAGAGGGAACTGGGTTTTATGTAAGAGGACAGTTAGTAACACAAAAGTGAGTACAAAACAATAACATTTAAACATGGCAAATGAAGAATGTTCTGGTATTATGCAAACCATTGACTGCAGATATATTATCATTGTGTATGTGTGACTAATGCGTTGCTTTTCAAAGCTTTCACTGCAAAACGATATGATATCATTCATAACTTTATACATGTGAGTACATTGCTAATACCATTGAAGTACAATAAATCATGCCTAGAATTTAAGAAAATGAGTTTGACAAGTTTCGATAATGGTATGACAACGAAAAAGCAACCTTCAGTTCATTCAAAAAATGTAGGTCACATGATATAGATGGGTTAGCTGATAGCGTCAAGGAAAACGATTCTCACGCTTCAATGGGGCAGAAGTCTGTGAGCATATGGTTCTGGATGGCCAGATGGCTACCAACAATGACAAGAAACTGCCATGGTTTTGGATGGCCAGATGGCTACCAACAATGACAAGAAACTGGCATGATTCTGGATGGCCAGATAGCTACCAATAATGACAAGAAACTGGCATGATTCTGGATGGCCAGATAGCTACCAACAATGACAAGAAACTGCCATGTTTCTGGATGGCCAGATGGCTACCAACAATGACAAGAAACTGCCATGGTTTTGGATGGCCAGATGGCTACCAACAATGACAAGAAACTGGCATGATTCTGGATGGCCAGATAGCTACCAATAATGACAAGAAACTGGCATGATTCTGGATGGCCAGATAGCTACCAACAATGACAAGAAACTGCCATGTTTCTGGATGGCCAGATGGCTACCAACAATGACAAGAAACTGCCATGGTTTTGGATGGCCAGATGGCTACCAACAATGACAAGAAACTGGCATGATTCTGGATGGCCAGATAGCTACCAATAATGACAAGAAACTGGCATGATTCTGGATGGCCAGATAGCTACCAACAATGACAAGAAACTGCCATGTTTCTGGATGGCCAGATGGCTACCAACAATGACAAGAAACTGCCATGGTTTTGGATGGCCAGATGGCTACCAACAATGACAAGAAACTGGCATGATTCTGAATGGCCAGATAGCTACCAACAATGACAAGAAACTGCCATGTTTCTGGATGGCCAGATGGCTACCAACAATGACAAGAAACTGGCATGATTCTGGATGGCCAGATAGCTACCAACAATGACAAGAAACTGGCATGGTTCTGGATGGCCAGATAGCTGGCCGACAATGACAAGAAACTGCCATGGTTCTGGACGGCCAGATAGCTGGCCGACAATGACAAGAAACTGACATGGTTCTGGATGGCCAGATGGCTACCGACAATGACAAGAAACTGGCATGGTTCTAGATGGCCAGATAGCTACCAACAATGACAAAAAACTGGCATGATTCTGTATGGCCAGATAGCTACCGACAATGACAAGAAACTGGCATGGTTCTAGATGGCCAGATAGCTACCGACAATGACAAAAAACTGGCATGATTCTGGATGGCCAGATAGCTACCGACAATGACAAGAAACTGTCATGTGGGGAATCGTAAGTGACTAGTTTTAGCTTGTTTCATCTGGTTCTTGATACCATGTCTTGGTTTGAGGTGTTTTGACTGATTTCACATGAATGCTAATAATGCAACAAAAAAATCCATTAACTGTAACAATGTATTTGAGAGACAACGAGAACTCATTTTACAAATGTTTACGTTGTCAACAATCTAAGCCAACCCAGTCTGTTTTGACCCGTAGTTGCGTACGCGTCGGTTTTGTTGCTAAACAACTAACTTGTCTATGTACCAAACGTATTATTATGAAAGCTACACAATATCAATATATAATGTAATATGCTGTCTGTTTTATAAAAAGGTAACGGTGCGCGGACAGACAGCAAGGCCACATCGTGAAACTTTGGTGAGTAAGGCACTATGATTTACTATTTCCATCCAACAGTATATGTGAGATTTTGGATGACATGGATTTTGATTAGCATAAAACCAAAATAGGGAATGGCATGCATTTGAAAATAAAAGTTTCTATTTCAAAATAAAAGTTTCCATTTCAAAATAAAAGTTTCCATTCATGGAGAATAGAGGATGATGTCAAAGCAAAAGTCAAACAACTATAAGGCACCAGCACAGAGTGATAGCTTTTTCACTTACATGCTTTGCCAGATCTGGACTTTTGGAATCAATATCATATCTGAAATCACAAAGAAAGTCAGATTCAAGTGGTGACTGACTGGCGTTTGAACATCAACACATAGAAGAAACACAGTGGTTAGATATAATTTCTGATGGCCTGTAGGCTAGTCGACAGTGGAACAATGATACAATGACATTTGAACAGACAGAAGGCATAGGGGCCACCAGCCACCTGAAATAAAAAAAGATTTACCGGTAAAAAAAAACATTTATTTTCAGTTAATCCTTCTACACTTCAAAAACGAAGACCACTTTCCTTTCACTATTGTCCCTGCTGTAACTCCCCTATTCACATTAGAAACGATAAAGTTTAGAAAAATTTGTCTCAGCAGCTGCCAGCCGATAAACTTTGGGTTCATAGGTAATTAGATTGGTTGTGGTCATACGCAATTCCTTTAAAAACTACTCATGCTCTTTTCAAATAAGTAATTCAAATGGAATGTGTCCTCCCCTCACCCCCCTAATCCCGCTGACAGAGGTATATAAAATAGGAGGAGGAGGAGGGAGGATGAGAATGGAGAAGGATAGAGGAGGAGGAGGAGGTGGGAAGAGGAGGAAGGAGGAGGAGGGGGAGGAGGAGGAGGAGGAGGGAGGATGAGAATGGAAGAGGATAGAGGAGGAGGAGGAGGAGGTGGGAAGAGGAGGAAGGAAGAGGAGGGGAGAGAGGGGGAGGAGGGGGGAAGAGTAGGAGGCTGTCCCGCTGACAGGTATATAAAAGAGAAATGTAAATGTCTTAGACTTAATATGTAGGTGTAGCACCTCTCCTCAGTCTCCCACCCAAGGAGTTAAATGAAAAGGACCCACGTGAAGTTATTAAGCCTCTTGAGAGGTTCAGCAGAGCCTGGATATTTACTGTACTGTATCATCAAGTCCATGTGGGCTTCTCTCTATTCAAAATAGTACAAATTAAGCAGTGTTTTCTCTTGCTGATGGCTGGATATGTACTGTAAAATGAAGTTCATGAGGGCTTCTGTCAACTCACTGTAGAAAGACAAACAATAATATTAGGCAGAGGCTATTGAGGGAATAAGGAATTTATCCTGTCTCCGTTTTCAAAGCCTCTTAATGAAGTGTCACCTCTCTGCTCTGCACTCTGATTGGGTCTTTCAAAAGACTGGGAAGAGGAGGAGGGAGGAGGAGGATGAAGGAGGAGGACGATGAAGAAGGAATAGGACAATGGAGGAGGAGGACGACGACGACGAAGGAGGAAGAGGAGGAGGAAAGAGGAGAAGTAGGGAAAAGGAGGATGAGGATAGAGGAGGAGGAGGAGGAGGAGGAGAAGGATGAGGAGGAGAAGGAGGATGGAGGGGGAGGAGGGGAGGAGGAGGATGGAGGGGAGGAGGGAGGAGGAGGATGTGGAGGAGGAGGGAGGAGGAGGGAGGGAGGGAGGACAGGGAGGGAGGGAGGGAAGAGGAGGGAGGATGGTATAGTAGGTTGGATGGAGGAGGATGAACAGGGAGGAAGAGAACAAAGAAGAGGAGGATAAAGGGTGGGGGGCTGTGTGATACCTATGGGACTCTCTCAGCTTCAGACATTTGCTTTAAAGTGTGAAGAACGAGGATAAACCTACATGAAATATTGAACATCCTTTTATACCAATCTATCTCCCTCCTATTCCCAACACAATACTATCCAGACAGAGGAGGGGGAGACAAGAGGCGGGGGGTAAGTAAAGAGAAGAAGGCGAGAGTAGGAGGAGGGGAGAGAAGTGGGAGAGAGGGAGAGAGAGATGAAGGAGAGAGAGAGGGATAGGAGAGAGAAAGAGAGAGAGAGATAGGAGGATGGAAAGGAAAGGTTGTTTAGGAAAATTGGCACATCCAATGTGAAATTTACACACCCTCCCTGTCTCACTGCGCGGTGAATCCTCATAGACCAGATCGAATAGAATAACTACTCACACGTCAAAGCGTAGATTCTGCTTCTCTTCAAAGAAGTAGTCCAGGATGTACTTCCTGACAAAGTCTGGATCCAGAGTGTTGTCAATCACCTCTGTTCTCCCAAACTAGAAGAGAACAGAGGGAGAGGGTAGGGGGAGAGAGAAGGGAAGAGGGCGAGGGAAGAGATAGGCAGAGTGGGAGAGAGTGAGAGAGAGAGAGAGAGAGAGAGAGAGAGAGAGAGAGTTGGTTTGTGAGAAAATAATCATACACTTTTATCCAGTTAGTAAGAAAGCAGCCAGCCGTTTCTCCTCTCTTTGCCCCTCCCCTCCCCTCCCCTCCCCTCCTCTCCTCTCCCCTTCTCTCCTCTCCTCTCCCCTCCCCTCCTCTCCTCTCCTCTCCTCTCCCCTCCCCTCCCCTCCTCTCCTCTCCTCTCCTCTCCTCCCTCCCTCCCTCCTCTCCTCTCCTCTCCTCTCTTGAAGACACTATGCAGCAGATAAACATAGTATTTGATTAGTGCAGGTCAATAATGACAGTGTAGTAATGACTAACTGGATCCCTCAACTCCACAGCTCCTCTGGCCTGTCTGAAAAAGTCCACTCTTTATTGGTATTGGTGTTCAACACTAGCAGGAACACTTGCCTGTACGTACATAAGGGACAAAAAAACACAAAAGTCGCCAGATTGACTTTCATTTCATTTTATTTAATTAGCCATAGTCCCCAAGAACAATAGGCCAGTGTTTTCCAGGGAGTCCTAATTCAACTGTATAAACTGAGAACCAGGAAGGATTGAACATGCATGTGAGAGGATGAGGTGCTGCAACTGTATTAGTACAGTGAGGTGTCCTGTGGTGATAAAACAAATATGGTGTAATACTGTCTAATGGTGTAATACTGTCTAATGGTGTAATACTGTCTGATGGTGTAATACTGTGTGATGGTGTAATACTGTCTAATGGTGTAATACTGTCTAATGGTGTAATACTGTCTGATGGTGTAATACTGTCTAATGGTGTAATACTGTCTAATGGTGTAATACTGTCTAATGGTGTAATACTGTCTAATGGTGTAATACTGTCTGATGGTGTAATACTGTGTGATGGTGTAATACTGTCTGATGGTGTAATACTGTCTAATGGTGTAATACTGTCTAATGGTGTAATACTGTCTAATGGTGTAATACTGTCTAATGGTGTAATACTGTCTGATGGTGTAATACTGTGTGATGGTGTAATACTGTCTAATGGTGTAATACTGTCTAATGGTGTAATACTGTCTGATGGTGTAATACTGTCTAATGGTGTAATACTGTCTAATGGTGTAATACTGTCTAATGGTGTAATACTGTCTAATGGTGTAATACTGTCTGATGGTGTAATACTGTCTAATGGTGTAATACTGTCTAATGGTGTAATACTGTCTAATGGTGTAATACTGTCTAATGGTGTAATACTGTCTAATGGTGTAATACTGTCTAATGGTGTAATACTGTCTGATGGTGTAATACTGTCTAATGGTGTAATACTGTCTAATGGTGTAATACTGTCTAATGGTGTAATACTGTCTAATGGTGTAATACTGTCTAATGGTGTAATACTGTCTAATGGTGTAATACTATCTGATGGTGTAATACTGTGTGATGGTGTAATACTGTCTAATGGTGTAATACTGTCTAATGGTGTAATACTGTCTGATGGTGTAATACTGTCTAATGGTGTAATACTGTCTAATGGTGTAATACTGTCTAATGGTGTAATACTGTCTGATGGTGTAATACTGTGTGATGGTGTAATACTGTCTAATGGTGTAATACTGTCTAATGGTGTAATACTGTCTGATGGTGTAATACTGTCTAATGGTGTAATACTGTCTAATGGTGTAATACTGTCTAATGGTGTAATACTGTCTAATGGTGTAATACTGTCTGATGGTGTAATACTGTCTAATGGTGTAATACTGTCTAATGGTGTAATACTGTCTAATGGTGTAATACTGTCTAATGGTGTAATACTGTCTAATGGTGTAATACTGTCTGATGGTGTAATACTGTGTGATGGTGTAATACTGTCTAATGGTGTAATACTGTCTAATGGTGTAATACTGTCTGATGGTGTCATACTGTCTAATGGTGTAATACTGTCTAATGGTGTAATACTGTCTAATGGTGTAATACTGTCTGATGGTGTAATACTGTGTGATGGTGTAATACTGTCTAATGGTGTAATACTGTCTAATGGTGTAATACTGTCTGATGGTGTAATACTGTCTAATGGTGTAATACTGTCTAATGGTGTAATACTGTCTAATGGTGTAATACTGTCTGATGGTGTAATACTGTCTAATGGTGTAATACTGTCTAATGGTGTAATACTGTCTAATGGTGTAATACTGTCTAATGGTGTAATACTGTCTAATGGTGTAATACTGTGTGATGGTGTAATACTGTCTAATGGTGTAATACTGTCTAATGGTGTAATACTGTCTAATGGTGTAATACTGTCTAATGGTGTAATACTGTCCGATGGTGTAATACTGTCTAATGGTGTAATACTGTCTAATCGTGTAATACTGTCTAATGGTGTAATACTGTCTGATGGTGTAATACTGTCTAATGGTGTAATACTGTGTGATGGTGTAATACTGTGTGATGGTGTAATACTGTGTGATGGTGTAATACTGTCTAATGGTGTAATACTGTCTGATGGTGTAATACTGTGTGATGGTGTAATACTGTCTAATGGTGTAATACTGTCTGATGGTGTAATACTGTCTAATGGTGTAATACTGTCTAATGGTGTAATACTGTCTAATGGTGTAATACTGTGTGATGGTGTAATACTGTGTGATGGTGTAATACTGTCTGATGGTGTAATACTGTCTGATGGTGTAATACTGTCTAATGGTGTAATACTGTCTAATGGTGTAATACTGTCTGATGGTGTAATACTGTCTAATGGTGTAATACTGTGTGATGGTGTAATACTGTCTAATGGTGTAATATTGTGTGATGGTGTAATACTGTCTGATGGTGTAATACTGTGTGATGGTGTAATACTGTCTGATGGTGTAATACTGTCTAATGGTGTAATACTGTCTAATGGTGTAATACTGTCTGATGGTGTAATACTGTGTGATGGTGTAATACTGTCTAATGGTGTAATACTGTCTAATGGTGTAATACTGTCTAATGGTGTAATACTGTCTAATGGTGTAATACTGTCTAATGGTGTAATACTGTCTAATGGTGTAATACTGTCTAATGGTGTAATACTGTCTGATGGTGTAATACTGTCTAATGGTGTAATACTGTGTGATGGTGTAATACTGTGTGATGGTGTAATACTGTCTAATGGTGTAATACTGTCTGATGGTGTAATACTGTGTGATGGTGTAATACTGTCTAATGGTGTAATACTGTCTGATGGTGTAATACTGTCTAATGGTGTAATACTGTCTAATGGTGTAATACTGTCTGATGGTGTAATACTGTCTAATGGTGTAATACTGTCTGATGGTGTAATACTGTGTGATGGTGTAATACTGTCTAATGGTGTAATACTGTCTAATGGTGTAATACTGTCTGATGGTGTAATACTGTCTAATGGTGTAATACTGTCTAATGGTGTAATACTGTCTGATGGTGTAATACTGTCTAATGGTGTAATACTGTCTGATGGTGTAATACTGTCTAATGGTGTAATACTGTCTAATGGTGTAATACTGTGTGATGGTGTAATACTGTCTGATGGTGTAATACTGTGTGATGGTGTAATACTGTCTAATGGTGTAATACTGTCTAATGGTGTAATACTGTCTAATGATGTAATACTGTGTGATGATATGCCTGATTGTGTAATACTGTGTGATGGTGTAATACTGTGTGATGGTGTAATACTGTCTAATGGTGTAATACTGTCTAATGGTGTAATACTGTCTAATGGTGTAATACTGTGTGATGATATGCCTGATGGTGTACTACTGTGTGATGGTGTAATACTGTGTGATGGTGTAATACTGTCTAATGGTGTAATACTGTCTAATGGTGTAATACTGTCTAATGGTGTAATACTGTGTGATGATATGCCTGATGGTGTAATACTGTGTGATGGTGTAATACTGTGTGATGGTGTATTACTGTGTGATGGTATGTCTGATGGTGTAATACTGTGTGATGGTGTAATACTGTGTGATGGTGTAATACTGTCTAATGGTGTAATACTGTCTGATGGTGTAATACTGTGTGATGGTGTAATACTGTCTAATGGTGTAATACTGTCTGATGGTGTAATACTGTCTAATGGTGTAATACTGTCTAATGGTGTAATACTGTCTGATGGTGTAATACTGTCTAATGGTGTAATACTGTCTGATGGTGTAATACTGTGTGATGGTGTAATACTGTCTAATGGTGTAATACTGTCTAATGGTGTAATACTGTCTGATGGTGTAATACTGTCTAATGGTGTAATACTGTCTAATGGTGTAATACTGTCTGATGGTGTAATACTGTCTAATGGTGTAATACTGTCTGATGGTGTAATACTGTGTGATGGTGTAATACTGTCTAATGGTGTAATACTGTCTAATGGTGTAATACTGTGTGATGGTGTAATACTGTCTAATGGTGTAATACTGTCTAATGGTGTAATACTGTCTAATGGTGTAATACTGTGTGATGGTGTAATACTGTCTGATGGTGTAATACTGTGTGATGGTGTAATACTGTCTAATGGTGTAATACTGTCTAATGGTGTAATACTGTCTAATGATGTAATACTGTGTGATGATATGCCTGATTGTGTAATACTGTGTGATGGTGTAATACTGTGTGATGGTGTAATACTGTCTAATGGTGTAATACTGTCTAATGGTGTAATACTGTGTGATGATATGCCTGATGGTGTACTACTGTGTGATGGTGTAATACTGTGTGATGGTGTAATACTGTCTAATGGTGTAATACTGTCTAATGGTGTAATACTGTCTAATGGTGTAATACTGTGTGATGATATGCCTGATGGTGTAATACTGTGTGATGGTGTAATACTGTGTGATGGTGTATTACTGTGTGATGGTATGTCTGATGGTGTAATACTGTGTGATGGTGTAATACTGTGTGATAGTGTAATACTGTGTGATGGTGTATTACTGTGTGATGGTATGTCTGATGGTGTAATACTGTGTGATGGTGTATTACTGTGTGATGGTATGCCTGATGGTGTAATACTGTGTGATGATATGTCTGATGGTGTAATACTGTCTGATGGTGTAATACTGTGTGATAGTGTAATACTGTGTGATGGTGTATTACTGTGTGATGGTATGTCTGATGGTGTAATACTGTGTGATGGTGTATTACTGTGTGATGGTATGCCTGATGGTGTAATACTGTGTGATGATATGTCTGATGGTGTAATACTGTCTGATGGTGTAATACTGTGTGATGGTGTAATAATGTGTGATGATGTAATACTGTCTGATGATGTAATACTGTGTGATGGTGTACTACTGTCTAATGGTGTAATACTGTGTGATGGTGTAATACTGTCTGATGGTGTAATACTGTGTGATGGTGTAATACTGTCTAATGGTGTAATACTGTCTAATGGTGTAATACTGTCTAATGGTGTAATACTGTGTGATGATATGCCTGATGGTGTAATACTGTGTGATGGTGTAATACTGTGTGATGGTGTAATACTGTCTAATGGTGTAATACTGTCTAATGGTGTAAATTTGCCTCCTGTAACACAAACTCCAAAAAGTTCTGGGACACTGTTAAGTCCATGGAGAATAAGAGCACCTCCTCCCAACTGCCCACTGCACTGAGGATAGGAAATACTGTCACCACCGATAAACCCACAATAATTGAGAATTTCAATAAGCATTTTTCTATGGCTGGCCATGCTTTCCACCTGGCTACCCCTACCCCGGTCAACAGCCCTGCACCCCCCTCAGCAACTCGCCAAAGCCTCCCCCACTTCTCCTTCTCCCAAATCCAGTCAGCTGATGTTCTAAAAGAGCTGCGAAATCTGGACCCTTACAAATCAGCCGGGCTAGACAATCTGGACCCTTTCTTTTTAAAATTATCTGCCGAAATTGTTGCAACCCCTATTACTAGCCTGTTTAACCTCTCTTTCGTGACGTCTGAGATTCCCAAAGACTGGAAAGCAGCTGCGGTCATCCCCTCTTCAAAGGGGAGACACTCTTGACCCAAACTGTTATAGGCCTATATCCATCCTTCCCTGCCTTTCTAAGGTCTTTGAAAGCCAAGTTAACAAACAAATTACCGACCATTTCGAATCCCACCGTACCTTCTCCGCTATGCAATCTGGTTTCAGGGCTGGTCATGGGTGCACCTCAGCCACGCTCAAGGTCCTAAATGACATCATAACCGCCATCGACAAGAGACATTATTGTGCAGCTGTTTTCATTGATCTGGCCAAGGCTTTCGACTCTGTCAATCACCGCATCCTTATCGGGCAGACTCGACAGCATTGGTTTCTCAAATGACTGCCTCGCATGGTTCACCAATTACTTCTCCGACAGAGTTCAGTGTGTCAAATCAGAGGGCCTGTTGTCCGGGCCTCTGGCAGTCTCCATGGGGGTGCCACAGGGTTCAATTCTTGGGCCGACTCTTTTCTCTGTATACATCAATGATGTCGCTCTTGCTGCAGGTGAGTCTCTGATTCACCTCTATGCAGACGACACCATTCTGTATACTTCTGGCCCCTCTTTGGACACTGTGTTAACTACCCTCCAGACGAGCTTCAATGCCATACAACTCTCCTTCCGTGGCCTACAACTGCTCTTAAGCATAAGTAAAACTAAATGCATGCTCTTCAACCGATCGCTACCCGCACCTGTCCCCGTCCAGCATCACTACTCTGGACGGTTCTGTCTTAGATTACGTGGAAAACTACAAATACCTAGGTGTCTGGTTAGACTGTAAACTCTCCTTCCAGACTCACATCAAACATCTCCAATCTAAAATTAAATCTAGAATTGGCTTCCTATTTCGCAACAAAGCTTCCTTCACTCATGCTGCCAAACTTACCCTCGTAAAACTGACCATCCTACCGATCCTCGACTTCGGTGATGTAATTTACAAAATAGCCTCCAATACTCTACTCAACAAACTGGATGCAGTCTATCACAGTGCCATCCGTTTTGTTACCAAAGCCCCATATACCACCCACCACTGCGACCTGTACACTCTCGTAGGCTGGCCTTCACTTTACACTCGTCGCCATATCCACTGGCTCCTGGTCATTTACAAGTCCCTGCTAGGTAAAGTACCACCTTATCTCAGCTCGCTGGTCACCTTAGCAGCACCAACCCGTAGCACACGCTCCAGCAGGTATATCTCACTGGTCACCCCCAAAGCCAATTCCTCCTTTGGCCGACTCTCCTTCCAGTTCTCTGCTGCCAATGACTGGAACGAACTTCAAAAATCTCTGAAACTGGAGACACTTATCTCCCTCAACAGCTTTAAGCACCAGCTGTCAGAGCAGTGTATAGACCACTGTACCTGTTTATAGCCCATCTGTAAATAGCCCAACCAACTACCTCATCCCCTACCGTATTTATTTATTTATCTTGTTCCTTTGCACCCCAGTTTTTCTACATTGCACATTCATCTACTGCACAGTTTTCTTTTACCATTCCAGTGTTAAATTGCTATATTGTAATTACTCTGCCACCATGGCCTATTTATTGTCTTACCTTCCTTATCCTACCTCATTTGCACTCTTTGTATATAGATTTCTTTTTTTCCTACTGTATTATTGACTGTATGTTTGTTTTATTCCATGTGTAACTCTGTGTTGTTGTGTGTCGAACTGCTTTGCTTTATCTTGGCCAGGTCGCAGTTGTAAATGAGAACTTGTTCTCAACTTGCCTACCTGGTTAAATAAAGGTGAAATAAAAAAAAAAAAATACTGTCTAATGGTGTAATACTGTGTGATGATATACCTGATGGTGTAATACTGTGTGATGGTGTAATACTGTGTGATGGTGTATTACTGTGTGATGGTATGTCTGATGGTGTAATAATGTGTGATGGTGTAATACTGTGTGATGGTGTATTACTGTGTGATGGTATGTCTGATGGTGTAATACTGTGTGATGGTGTAATACTGTGTGATGGTATATCTGATGGTGTATTACTGTGTGATGGTATGCCTGATGGTGTAATACTGTGTGATGGTATGTCTGATGGTGTAATACTGTGTGATGGTGTAATACTGTGTGATGGTGTATTACTGTGTGATGGTATGTCTGATGGTGTAATACTGTGTGATGGTGTAATACTGTGTGATGGTATATCTGATGGTGTATTACTGTGTGATGGTATGCCTGATGGTGTAATACTGTGTGATGATATGTCTGATGGTGTAATACTGTCTGATGATGTAATACTGTCTGGTGGTGTAATAATGTGTGATGATGTGCTACTGTGTGATGATGTAATACTGTCTGATGATGTAATACTGTGTGATGGTGTAATAATGTGTGATGGTGTACTACTGTCTGATGATGTAATACTGTGTGATGGTGTAATAATGTGTGATGATGTAATACTGTCTGATGACGTAATACTGTGTGATGGTGTAATAATGTGTGATGATGTACTACTGTCTGATGATGTAATACTGTGTGATGGTGTAATAATGTGTGATGATGTAATACTGTCTGATGATGTAATACTGTGTGATGGTGTAATAATGTGTGATGATGTACTACTGTGTGATGGTGTAATAATGTGTGATGGTGTAATAATGTGTGATGATGTGTGTGATGGTGTAATAATGTGTGATGATGTGTGTGATGGTGTAATATTGTGTGATGATGTAATACTGTGTGATGGTGTAATACTGTCTGATGGTGTAATATCTGTCTGATGGTGTAATACTGTGTGATGATGTGTGTGATGGTGTAATACTGTGTGATGATGTGTGTGATGGTGTAATACTGTGTGATGGTGTAATACTGTGTGATGGTGTAATATCTGTCTGATGGTGTAATACTGTGTGATGGTGTAATAATGTGTGATGATGTAATACTGTGTCATGGTGTAATAATGTGTGATGATGTGTGTGATGGTGTAATACTGTGTGATGGTGTAATACTGTCTAATGGTGTAATACTGTGTTATGTTGTGCTAACAACCAGAGGAGCTAACACACACACACACACCGCTGTGCTGTGGTTAGGTGGTTCCCACAGCAAATTGTGTCTGTTTTGAATAATGCATGTTTAGAGGCCTGGCTGAGGCTTTCAGATATATGAACATGAATTAATGATGGGCCAATAGAAAAGGTTTCTTACCATAATCTGACAGAGTGAATTAATTATTACAGAGTCAGGTGTTAATGTGCAGATGGCACTGCCAAATTACACTGCTACAGGGAAGATCATGCTTCAGAGGTCTGTGGTTTGACATTACACTGCTACAGGGAAGATCATTTTTATTTTTTATTTATTTATTTCACCTTTATTTAACCAGGTAGGCAAGTTGAGAACAAGTTCTCATTTACAACTGCGACCTGGCCAAGATAAAGCAAAGCAGTTTGACACGTACAACAACACAGAGTTACACATGGAGTAAAACAAACATACAGTCAATAATACAGTAGAAAAAAACAATCTATATACAAAGAGTGCAAATGAGGTAGGATAAGGAAGGTAAGGCAATAAATAGGCCATGGTGGCAAAGTAATTACAATATAGCATTTAAACACTGGAATGTTAGATGTGCAGTAGATGAATGTGCAATGTAGAAAAACTGGGGTGCAAAGGAACAAGATAAATAAATAAATACGGTAGGGAATGAGGTAGTTGGTTGGGCTATTTACAGATGGGCTATATACAGGTGCAGGGGTCTGTGAGCTGCTCTGACAGCTGGTGCTTAAAGCTGGAGAGGGAGATAAGTGTCTCCAGTTTCAGAGATTTTTGTAGTTCGTTCCAGTCATTGGCAGCAGAGAACTGGAAGGAAAGTCGGCCAAAGGAGGAATTGGCTTTGGGTGTGACCAGTGAGATATACCTGCTAGAGCGCGTGCTACGGGTTGGTGCTGCTAAGGTGACCAGCGAGCTGAGATAAGGCAGAGCTTTACCGAGCAGGGACTTGTAAATGACCTGGAGCCAGTAGGTATGGCTACGAGTGTAAAGCGAGGGCCTGCCAACGAGAGCGTACAGGTCGCAGTGGTGGGTGGTATGTGGGGCTTTGGTAACAAAACGGATGGCACTGTGATAGACTGCATCCAATTTGTTGAGTAGAGTATTGGAGGCTATTTTGTAAATTACATCACCGAAGTCGAGGATCGGTAGAATGGTCAGTTTTACGAGGGTATGTTTGGCAGCATGAGTGAAGGATGCTTTGTTGCGAAATAGGAAGCCAATTCTACATTTAATTTTGGATTGGAGATGTTTGATGTGAGTCTGGAAGGAGAGTTTACAGTCTAACCAGACACCTAGATATTTGTAGTTGTCCACATAATCTAAAACAGAACCGTCCAGAGTAGTGATGCTGGACGGGGGGACAGGTGCGGGCAGCGATCGGTTGAAGAGCATGCATTTAGTTTTACTTGCATTTAAGAGCAGTTGTAGGCCATGGAAGGAGAGTTGTATGATATTGAAGCTGATGGGATTGGATTCGAAATGGGATTCGAAATGGTCGGTAATTTGTTTGTTAACTTGGCTTTCAAAGACCTTAGAGAGGCAGGGTAGGATAGATATAGGTCTGTAGCAGTTTGGGTCAAGAGAGTCACCCCCTTTGAAGAGGGGGATGACCGCAGCTGCTTTCCAGTCTTTAGGAATCTCAGAAGTCACGAAAGAGAGGTTGAACAGGCTAGTAATAGGGGTTGCAACAATTTCGGCAGATAATTTTAAAAAGAAAGGGTCCAGATTGTCTAGTCCGGCTGATTTGTAGGGGTCCACATTTCGCAGCTCTTTCAGAACATCAGCTAACTGGATTTTGGAGAAGGAGAAATGGGGGAGGCTTTGGCGAGTTACTGAGGGGGGGTGCAGGGCTGTTGACCGGGGTAGGGGTAGCCAGGTGGAAAGCATGGCCAGCCGTAGAAAAATGCTTATTGAAATTCTCAATTATTGTGGGTTTATCAGTGGTGACAGCATTTCCTATCCTCAGTGCAGTGGGCAGCTGGGAAGAGGTGCTCTTTTTCTCCATAGACTTTACAGTGTCCCAGAACTTTTTTGAGTTTGTGTTACAGGAGGCAAATTTCTGCTTGAAAAAGCTAGCCTTGGCTTTCCTAACTGCCAGTGTATATTGGTTCCTGACTTCCCTGAAAAGTTGCATATCACGGGGGCTGTTCGATGCTAATGCAGAACGCCACAGGATGTTTTTTGTGCTGGTCAAGGGCAGTCAGGTCTGGAGAGAACCAAGGGCTATATCTGTTCCTGGTTCTAAATTTCATGAATGGGGCATGCTTATTTAAGATGGTGAGGAAGGCACTTTTAAAGAACAACAGGTCTGTGGTTTGACATTACACTGCTACAGGGAATGTCATGCTACACAGGTCTGTGGTTTGACACAGAATACAGTTGTTGAAAAGACAGCTACAAATTTAAATAGGTTAGAATTGATGTAAATGGGATGGGTTCTATAACTGATTCAAGTATTTTTTGCCAGATCCTAATTGGTATGTCAAATTTTATGTTCATTTTGATGGCATAGAATGCCCATCTTGCCTTGTATCTCAGAACGTTCACAGCTTTGTGGAAGTTACCTGTGGCGCTGATGTTTAGGCCAAGATATGTATCGTTTTTTGTGTGCTCTAGGGCAACGGTGTCTAGATGGAATTTGTATTTGTGGTCCTGGCAACTGGACCATTTTTGGAACACCATTATTTTGGTCTGACTGATATTTCCTGTCAGGTCTGGCAGAATCTGTGCAGAAGATCTAGGTGCTTCTGTAGACCCTCCATGTTGTTTTTTCACCTTAATTTAACCAGGTAGGCCAGTTGAGAAGAAGTTCTCATTTACAACTGCGACCTGGCCAAGATAAAGCAAAGCAGTGCGACACAAACAACAACACAGAGTTACACATGGGATAAACAAACGTATGGTGACAGAAGCACCAGATCATCAGCAAACAGTAGACATTTGACTTCAGATGAGGCCGGGTGCTGCAGACTGTTCTAGTGCCCTCACCAATTTGTTGATATATATGTTGAAGAGGGTGGGGCTTAAGCTGCATCCCTGTCTCACCCCACGGCCCTGTGGGAAGAAATGTGTGTTTTTTTGCCAATTTTAACTGCACACTTGTTGTTTGTGTACATTGATTTTATAGTGTCGTATGTTTTTTCCCCAAAACCACTTTACATCAATTTGTATAGCAGACCCTCATGCCAAATTGAGTCAAAGCCTTTTTTGAAATTAACAAAGCATGAGAAGACTTTGCCTTTGATTTGGTTTCTTTGTTTGTCAATTGGGGTGTGCAGGGTGAATACGTGGTCTGTCATACAATAATTTGGTAAAAAGCCAATTGACATTTGCTCAGTACATTGTTTTCACTGAGGAAATGGGCAAGTCTGCTGTTAATGATAATGCAGAGAATTTTCCCAAGGTTGCTGTTGACGCATATCCCCCGGTAGTTATTGGGGTCAAATTTGTCTCCACTTTTGTGGATTGGGGTGATCAGTCCTTGGTTCCAAATATTGGGGAAGATGCCAGAGCTAAGGATGATGTTAAAGAGTTTTAGTATAGCCAATTGGAAATCTCTCTCTCTAGTATAGGCAATTGGAAATCTCTCTCTCTCATTTTGTCAGTCTCTGAGCTAAGGGCAGGATTCAAGTATTATAGCACAAGTATTGCGCAAGATCCATGTCATAGCTTTATTGAAATTTAAAGGCAATGTTCCCTCGTTCGCAGAGATTGCATATAAGGTAAACGGAAATTACCTTTACATTTCAACACCGACCTTTTCCGCAATACCGCCCACGATACAGATTGAATCCAACTGTAGATTCAGGACAAGTTGAGATCTCTTCAGAAAAATACATATCTCACGGTCAGGAGAGGACAGGGGCTGGAAGTAGAGGTAGTGGTGGTGACAGAAGTCCAGAAGCAAACCACTTCAACCTGAGCCAAGAGGCCTAACTTTACAAAAGGCAAAAAGATTCTGCTCCAGAGTGAAGACTCAGATTTCTCCAGAGCAATTTAGATAGCACTGGCTCAGGCCCTTATCTATGTGAGGAAATAACAGCCTTACCTGGAAATGCCCTCTGGTTCTGGGAGTGTAAACCTTAGACGGGAGCCAGCCAGGTAAGGCTGTACCATTACCAGTCAACCCCAGACAGACAAACCCTGGTGTGTGGATGTCACCTCTCAGGTCTCCTGCTCTCCTTGGCTGTGCAGCCTATGCCTCTCATAAATTGTGAGACGAGCCTCATATGCTGACCAAACCAGTCGTGCGTCCATGTGCGTCATCGTACGCACATTGATTGTGTCACCCACACCAGAAGTGATCAGGACACGCAGGTTGAAATATCAAAACTCTGAACCAATTATATTAATTTGGACAGGTCAACAAGCATTAAACATTTATGGCAATTTAGCTACCTAGCTTGCTGTTGCTAGCTAGTTCGTTCTGGTATATAAACATTGGGTTGTTATTTTACCTGAAATGCACAAGGTCCTCTACTCTGACAATTGATCCACAGATAAAACCATAAACCAAATTTGTTTCTCGTCATCTCTCCTCCTTCCTTCAGTCTTCTTTTTCTTCTTTGGACTTTATATGGTGGTTGGCAACCGACTTTACAGCATTACTACAACCGACTGGAGTGGGGACAAAAGTTAATCTTTCAATCAACCACGTGGGTATATGCTCTTAAAAAACAATAAGAAGATGGGAGAGGCCGGGCTTGCAGCGCGTTGAGCATCACAAATATAACCAATTTCTATTTTAGCGCCTGTCCACGCAGATGCTTGCGAGCAGTGTGGGTGCAATGATTAAATAACATGTATATGTACATTTATTTTGCAAAGCTCGTGCAAGCAACATCCAGTCTGGTCAGCATGTCAGCCTTCTCTTTAACCTTATAACAAGAAAACATTGTTAGTGGAAATGTCGAATCCAGTCTCCAATGCCTTCTCTCTAACTAAAATATAAAGTGTTGGTCCCATGTTCCCAAGTTCCCATGTTTCATCTTTGGGGTGGCATGTAGCCTAGTGGTTAGAGCATTGGGCCAGTAACCAAAAGGTTGCTAGATTGAATCCCCGAGCTGACAAAGTAAAAACCTGTTGTTCTGAACAAGGCAATTAACACACTGTTCCTAGGCCATAATTGTAAATAAGAATTTGTTCTTAACTGACTTGCTTAGTTAAATAAAAATAATGACCTGAAATAAAAGATTTTCCATATGCACAAAAAGTGTATTTCTCTCAAATGTTTGGGAATAAATGTGTTTCCATACTTGTTAGTGAGCATTTCTCCTTTGCCACGATAATCCATCCACCTGACAGGTGTGGCATATCAAGAAGCTGATTAAACAGCATGATCATTACACAGGTGCACCTTGTGCTGTGGACACAATGACGCATGTCTCAAGTTTTCAGGGAGCGTGGAATTGGCATGCTGACTGCAGGAATTTCCACCAGAGCTGTTGCCAGATAATTTAATGTTCATTTCTCTACCATAAGCCGCCTCCAACGTCGTTTTAGAGAATTTGTCAGTAGGTCCAACCGGCCTCACAACTGGAGACCATTTGTAACCATGCCAGCCCAGGACTTCCACATCTGGTTTCTTCACCTATGGGATTGTCTGAAACCAGCTACCCGGACTGCTGATGAAACTGAGGAGCATTGCTGTCTGTAATAAGCCCCTTTTGTGGTGAAAACTCATTCTGATTGGCTGAGCCTTGCTCCCCAGTGGGTGGGCCAGTCTCCCAAGTGGGTGGGCCTATGCCCCCCCAGGCCCACCCATGGCTGCGCCCCTGCCCAGTCATCTGAAATCAACAGATTAGGACCTATCGAATTTATTTCAATAAACCGATTTCCTTATATGAACTATAACATTGAAATTGTTGCCTGTTGCGTTTATATTTTTGTTCAGTATACAGTGTAACCTTTGACTTAAGGTGGTCTGCAGGCAGCCTGGCCTTAAAGACTAGGCATATCATAGTATACGTAAATGAATGACTCTCCAGTTAGTATGATATGTTACGTTTAGGTATGGTTACACAAGACAGAAGGTTATTTAAGCCAAAAACGAAGCAAGACAGGTCAGTCAAGGAGGAAGGGTGGGTGTATAACGCAAATGTCTAGAATCCCAAAGGTTGTGTGTTTTCCAACAACTTAACTCTAACCACTAACCCTGGACTTAACCTTAACCCCTAACCCTACCCTTAGCCTAGCTAATGTCAGCCACACCAACTTGGAATTCGCAACATATCAAATGTATTACAAATTCGTAACATTTTGTATTTCTTAAGATATCATGTGAATGTATCCACACATGAATACATACCATACCATACCATACCAAACGCTCCATATCAAACTAAATGGAGGGAGACAAATTTACTATTACTATGTTACGTTGACCCCTGACTTCAGGTTGCTGCAGGCTATAGCAGTTGTGAGAATACACTACTCTAACTTGAACAATAATTACATTCTAGGGCAAAGATGTCTTATTCAGCTTCCCTATGCTGCCTTCTCTAACTAGAATACATTGTGGGGTGAGATGTCGGATACAGGGCTCTTGCTGTGTACAGCCTCCTTCTCTATAACTTTAACAACAATGCATTGTGGGGTGAGATGTGGAGATGTGGGAGAAAGAATCCGACTTAGAATATTATTAGAGTAATGTGATGTAAAGCCTGGTTCTAAGAGGGGTAATGCAATGTGATGTAAAGCCTGGTTCTAGCAGGGGTAAGGTAATGTGATGTATGTGTAAAGCCTGGTTCTAGGAGGGGGAAGATAATGTGTGTCTGAACCACAGAGAACCACAGGGAGTCTGTATCAGGAACATTGCATAAGCATTATAATACTTATTAAACCGCTACATCAACATGCATTATAGTTAAGCAATAAGGCCTGAGGCAGTGTGGTATATAGTCAATATAACACAGCTAAGGGCTGTTCTGTATACAGCCATTAGCTCAAACCACCCACTTTATAATTAAGCAATAAGGCACAAGGTGGTGTGGTATATAGCCAATATACCACAGCTAAGGGCTGTTCTGTATACAGCCATTAGCTCAAACCAAACCAGTTTATAACACGTATTAAAACGTTACATCAACATGCATTATAACTGTCAGCTCACTAGATGATATGGAATAGTTAATGGGGTAATTATACATTACAATTGTCTCATATATTATTTATTAATGCAAATATTCTGTATATCCATCTTGGGGTCTGGAAGGTAATCTAATCTCGGTACAAATTAAGGTGATTGACCAACATAGCCCAACCTATTGGACAACAAACTGGAGACGAGACATAGAGGCACTATCTGGCATGAACCACGAAAGACAACTTACTGCAATCAAAACTAAGTTAGTGTAATGTAGGTAGCACATTCCTTTCTTCAGAGAACTAACAACAATAGCGTCCACATATTGCATTTCTCATACTTCAAGGTAAATACGATGGAGGTACCAGACGGAGCAATAGTATGGAGGTACTAGATGGAGCAGTAGTATGGAGGTACTAGATGGAGCAATAGTATGGAGATACTAGATGGAGCAGTAGTATGGAGGTACTAGATGGAGCAGTAGTATGTAGGTACTAGATGGAGAAGTAGAATGGAAGTACTAGATAGAGCAGTAGTATGGATGTACTAGATGGAGCAGTAGTATGGAGGTACTAGATGGAGCAGTAGTATGGAGGTACTAGATGGAGCAGTAGTACGGAGGTACTAGATGGAGCAGTAGTATGGAGGTACAAGTATGGAGGTACTAGATGGAGCAGTAGCATGGAGGAACATGTTTGGAGGTACTAGATGGAGCAGTAGTATGGAGGTACAAGTATGGAGGTACTAGATAGAGCAGAATTATGGAGGAACAAGTTTGGAGGTACTAGATGGAGCAGTACCATGGAGGAACTAGATGGAGCAGTAGTATGGAGGTACTAGATGGAGCAGTAGTATGGAGGTACTAGATGGATCAGTAGTATGGAGGTACTAGATGGAGCAGTAGTATGGAGGTACTAGATGGAGCAGTAGTATGGAGATACTAGATAGATCAGTAGTATGGAGGTACTAGATGGAGCAGAAGTATGGAGGTACTAGACGGAGCAGTAGTATGGAGGTACTAGATGGAGCAGTAGTATGGAGGCACTAGATGGATCAGTAGTATGGAGTAAATAGATGGAGCAGTATAATGAAGGTACTAGATGGAGCAGTAGTATGGAGGTACAAGATGGAGCAGAAGTATGGAGATACTAGATGGAGCAGTAGCATGGAGATAATAGATGGAGCAGTAGTTTGTAGAAACTAGATGGAGCGGTAGCATGGAGATACTAGATGGAGCAGTAGGATGGAGATACTAGATGGAGCAGTAGTATGGAGAAACTAGATGGAGCAGTAGCATGGAGATAATAGATGGAGCAGTAGTATGGAGGTACTAAGTGGAGCAGAAGTATGTAGGTACTAGATGGAGCCGAAGTATGGAGGTAATAGATGGAGCAGTAGTATGGAGGTACAAGTATGGAGGTACTAGATGGAGCAGAAGTATGAAGGTAATAGATGGAGCAGTAGTATGGAGGTAATAGATGGAGCAGTAGTATGGAGGTACTAGATGGAGCAGAAGTATGGAGGTAATAGATGGAGCAGTAGTATGGAAGTACTAGATGGAACAGTAGTATGGAGGTACTAGATGGAGCAGTAGTATGGAGATACAAGTATGGAGGTACTAGATGGAGCAGAATTATGGAGGAACAAGTTTGGAGGTACTAGATGGAGCAGGAGCATGGAGGTACTAGATGGAGCAGTAGTATGGAGGTACTAGATGGAGCAGTAGTATGGAGGTAATAGATGGAGCAGTAGTATGGAGATACTAGATGGAGCAGTAGTATGGAGGTACTAGATGGAGCGGTAGTATGTAGGTACTAGATGGAGAACTAGAATGGAAGTACTAGATAGAGCAGTAGTATGGAGGTACTAGATGGAACAGTAGTATGGAGGTACTAGATGGAGCAGTAGCATGGAGGTACTAGATGGAGCAGTAGTTTGGAGAAACTAGATGGAGCGGTAGCATGGAGATAATAGATGGAGCAGTAGGATGGAGATACTAGATGGAGCAGAAGTATGGAGAAACTAGATGGAGCAGTAGCATGGAGATAATAGATGGAGCAGTAGTATGGAGGTACTAAGTGGAACAGTAGTATGGAGGTACTAGATGGAGCAGAAGTATGGAGGTACTAGATGGAGCAGAAGTATGGAGGTATTAGATGGAGCAGTAGTATGGAGGTACAAGTATGGAGGTACTAGATGGAGCAGAAGTATGGAGGTAATAGATGGAGCAGTAGTATGGAGGTAATAGACGGAGCAGTAGTATGGAGGTACTAGATGGAGCAGTAGTATGGAGGTAATAGATGGGGCAGTAGTATGGAGATACCAGATGGAGCAGTAGTATGGAGATACTAGATAAAGCAGTAGTTTGGAGGTACTAGATGGAGCAGTAGTATGGAGGTACTAGATGGAGCAGTAGTATGGTGATACTAGATGGAGCAGTAGTATGGAGGTACTAGATGGAGCAGTAGTATGGAGGTACTAGACGGAGCAGTAGTATGGAGGTACAAGATGGAGCAGTAGTATAGAGGTACTAGATGGAGCAGTAGTATGGAGGTACAAGTATGGAGGTACTAGATGGAGCAGTAGTATGGAGGAAATAGATGGAGCAGTAGTATGGAGGTACTAGATGGAGCAGTAGTATGGAGGTACTAGATGGAGCAGTAGTATGGCGGTACTAGATAGAGCAGTAGTATGGAGGTACTAGATGGAGCAGTAGTATGGAGGTACTAGATAGAGCAGTAGTATGGAGGTACTAGATGGAGCAGTAGTATGGAGGTACTAGATGGAGCAGTAGTATGGAGGTACTAGATGGAGCAGTAGTATGGAGGTACTAGATGGAGCAGTAGTATGGAGGTACTAGATGGAGCAGAAGTATGGAGGTACTAGATGGAGCAGTAGTATGGAGGTACTAGATGGAGCAGAAGTATGGAGGTACTAGATGGAGCAGTAGTATGGAGGTACTAGATCGAGCAGTAGTATGGAAGACAGTCAGTTGAAAGATAGGAGAGTCACACAGTAGTATATAGATATGACAGGTCCTCCCACAGTGTATATAGATATGACAGGTCCTCCCACAGTGTATATAGATATGACAGGTCCTCCCACAGTGTATAGATATGACAGGTCCTCCCACAGTGTATATAGATATGACAGGTCCTCCCACAGTGTATATAGATATGGCAGGGCCTCCCACAGTATATATAGATATGACAGGTCCTCCCACAGTAGTATATAGATATGACAGGTCCTCTCACAGTAGCATACAGATATGACAGGTCCTCCCACAGTAGTATATAGATATGACGGGTCCTCCCACAGTAGTATATAGATATGACAGGTCCTCCCACAGTAGTATATATATATGACAGGTCCTCCCACAGAAGTATATAGATATGACAGGTCCTCCCACAGTAGTATATAGATATGACAGGTCCTACCACAGTAGTCTTTGGATATGACAGGGCCTCCCACAGTGTATATAGATATAACAGGTCCTCCCACAGTAGTATATAGATATGACAGGTCATCCCACAGTAGTATATAGATATGACAGGTCCTCCCACAGTAGTATATAGATATGACAGGTCCTCCCACAGTAGCATACAGATATGACAGGTCCTCCCACAGTGTATATAGATATGACAGGTCCTCCCACAGTAGCATACAGATATGACAGGTCCTCCCACAGTAGTATATATATATGACAGGTCCTCCCACAGTGTATATAGATATGACAGGTCCCCCCAAAGTAGTATATAGATATGACAGGTCCTCCCACAGTAGCATATAGATATGACAGGTCCTCCCACAGTGTATATAGATATGACAGGTCCTCCCACTGTAGTATATAGATATGACAGGTCCTCCCACAGTGTATATAGATATGACAGGTCCTCCCTCAGTGTATATAGATATGACAGGTCCTCCCACTGTAGTATATAGATATGACAGGTCCTCCCACAGTGTATATAGATATGACAGGTCCTCCCACTGTAGTATATAGATATGACAGGTCCTCCCACAGTGTATATAGATATGACAGGTCCTCCCACAGTGTATATAGATATGACAGGTCCTCCCACAGTGTATATAGATATGACATATCCTCCCACAGTAGCATACAGATATGACAGGTCCTCCCACAGTGTATACAGATATGACAGGTCTTCCCACAGTGTATATAGATATGACATATCCTCCCACAGTAGCATACAGATATGACAGGTCCTCCCACAGTGTATACAGATATGACAGGTCCTCCCACAGTGTATATAGATATGACATATCCTCCCACAGTAGCATACAGATATGACAGGTCCCCCCACAGTAGTATATAGATATGACAGGTCCTCCCACAGTAGCATACAGATATGACAGGTCATCCCACAGTGTATACAGATATGACAGGTCCTCCCACAGTGTATATAGATATGACATATCCTCCCACAGTAGCATACAGATATGACAGGTCCTCCCACAGTGTATACAGATATGACAGGTCCTCCCACAGTGTATATAGATATCACATATTCTCCCACAGTAGCATACAGATATGACAGGTCCTCCCACAGTGTATATAGATATGACAGGTCCTCCCACAGTGTATATAGATATGACATATCCTCCCACAGTAGCATACAGATATGACAGGTCCTCCCACAGTGTATATAGATATGACAGGTCCTCCCACAGTGTATATAGATATGACATATCCTCCCACAGTAGCATACAGATATGACAGGTCCTCCCACAGTGTATATAGATATGACAGGTCCTCCCACTGTAGTATATAGATATGACAGGTCCTCCCACAGTGTATATAGATATGACAGGTCCTCCCACAGTGTATATAGATATGACAGGTCCTCCCACAGTGTATATAGATATGACATATCCTCCCACAGTAGCATACAGATATGACAGGTCCTCCCACAGTGTATACAGATATGACAGGTCTTCCCACAGTGTATATAGATATGACATATCCTCCCACAGTAGCATACAGATATGACAGGTCCTCCCACAGTGTATACAGATATGACAGGTCCTCCCACAGTGTATATAGATATGACATATCCTCCCACAGTAGCATACAGATATGACAGGTCCCCCCACAGTAGTATATAGATCTGACAGGTCCTCCCACAGTAGCATACAGATATGACAGGTCATCCCACAGTGTATACAGATATGACAGGTCCTCCCACAGTGTATATAGATATGACATATCCTCCCACAGTAGCATACAGATATGACAGGTCCTCCCACAGTGTATACAGATATGACAGGTCCTCCCACAGTGTATATAGATATCACATATTCTCCCACAGTAGCATACAGATATGACAGGTCCTCCCACAGTGTATATAGATATGACAGGTCCTCCCACAGTGTATATAGATATGACATATCCTCCCACAGTAGCATACAGATATGACAGGTCCTCCCACAGTGTATATAGATATGACAGGTCCTCCCACAGTGTATATAGATATGACATATCCTCCCACAGTAGCATACAGATATGACAGGTCCTCCCACAGTGTATACAGATATGACAGGTCCTCCCACAGTAGTATATAGATATGACAGATCCTCCCACAGTAGCATATAGATATGACAGGTCCTCCCACAGTAGCATATAGATATGACAGGTCCTCCCACAGTAGTATATAGATATGACAGGTCCTCCCACAGTAGCATATAGATATGACAGGTCCTCCCACAGTAGTATATAGATATGACAGATCCTCCCAAAGTAGCATATAGATATGACAGGTCCTCCCACATAAGACAGTTTCTACCCTACAGTAGTGGATACAGAAGACCATTCCTCCTATGTTATAGCGTAACTACACTAGTGGGAGGAGTGGGACAGGCTGTGGAGAGGCAATGGGACAGGCTATGGAGAACCAATGGGACAGGCTTTGGAGAGACAATGGGACAGGCTATGGAGAGCCAATGGGACAGGCTTTGGAGAGACAATGGGACAGCTGAAAGACAGCTAGGAGAGTTCATCCTACAGAAAGAGGATGGGAGAGAAGGCTGACAGAATGGACCGTTCCTCCTCCCACAGAAGGCTGACAGAATGGACCGTTCCTCCTCCCACAGAAGGCGGAGTAATGTGATTGCAGGCGGGGAGACAGTGAGGAGAGGAGAGCTCAGACCGCATCTACTATCTCAACACGAAGAGGACAAAAAACATATTTGACGAGAGAGGGGCCAACACCAACTCTTAGCTCTATCATCTCCACACAGCTTGACTCTCTGCCTCACAAAGCCAGTATGCCCTGAGCCAAATAACAGGCCCCATATCTCTTAAAAAAAGAGAGGTTTAGTGCCTGCTGCACCCTGAGCTTGTTAGCTGTTAGCAGGTGGCAGGTTAGCTGATAACAACAAAGAGAGGAACAGAGAATGATGAAGCTTCACAACCATACACAGTGAGAGGAGGAGATTCTTGACTCAAAAGCAAGAGATTTGGCTTTTATAGGTGCTTTAGTGCAGTGCTGTACATTTTTGAATTCCAAGTGTCAAATGCACATCATTTAATTGGTTCCATTGCGCCAGGCAGGCAAGCTCAATTAAGCACAGAAAAAGTGTTTTAAGTCATGCTATTTTAACCTAGGGACACGTTTTGCCGGAAGCAACGTTTTGGAAGGTTCAAATAGAAATATGCTATGTAGAACAAGCATGCCTCTTCCATAAATGTAGAATAAGGAGTCACGTCGGCTCTATGGAACTTCTATTTACAACGCTCAAGAACGTGTTGCAACTGAACGTGGCCCACGTCTGCCATCCAGGTATAGAGCAGTACAGGGCAGTCTATAAAGACATCTATCTGAACTCACTGCACCTCCTGCTGAAATTCGTCCCCAATCAAGACACTCTGCCCGGGGTCAAGGGTAAGGCCATGTTACTGGCAGAGATTCTGACACTGACGCTAATCTTTATCGATATGTGTAGCAATCACCATAATGCTCAGAGCAACGAATATTCACAAGACAATCAATAGAGACTAGAATGATTGTCACGAGCAGCATTTATCTGGAGACAGACAGGGCTGGAACAGAACAGAGTTCTGCTGAGTCTGAGTATTCTAGAACATTTAGAATAAGAGTGTTTCACAAGCTAGATTCTAAAATGTTATGGAGAGCAAAGGAGAGGCAGCTTGATTGAGCTACTGATGCTGGTCAGACAGTCATTCTCCATGCTGACAAGTTTAGAGTCTAGAAACTCACAATTGTATTAGAAAGCAATTGCGAGTAGTTTGATTGTTGCTAGATTGTTGTGGAAAGCAAGAGAGATAGAGAGAGAGATGGAGAGAGAGAGAAAGCGAGACCGAGACAGAGAGAGACAGTTGTTCTGCTTCTTACCTCTCGCCACTGTTTGGTCTCCACCCCCTGAGTGTACAACACCACCACTGGAGAGAGAAGGAGAGGGAGAGGGAGAGGGAGAGGGAGAGAAAGAGAAAGAGAAAGAGAAAGAGAACAAGAAAGAGAGGGGGGGAGAAAGGAGAGAGAGGGAGAGGGAGAGAAAGAGAAAGAGAAAGAGAACGAGAACAAGAAAGAGAGGGGGGGAGAAAGGAGAGAGAGGGAGAGGGAGAGAAAGAGAAAGAGAGGGGGAGAGAAAAAATGAAATAAAAATAACAAGAGACAAACAGATTACCAATCGCTTTGAAAAACCGTGACATTTCTTCATTTCATAAAACAAATGCTCTTTCTATCATGACATTCATCATTAATAACATTCATTATGCACCACCATGCCCGCTGTCTTCCCAGTATCACATTACCAGATCTAGGTATTAATCTCTGAAAGTGAGAGATACAGTAACGATTAACAAAGTCTCCAACAGTGCAACAGTGAATAATTTAAAATATGATTTCTAAACAGTAGGATTCCCTTAATATCCCTCTTTCCTTCTCCCCCTCATGTAAACAGTGGATTGAAGAAGAAACAGAGCATGCTGGGACAGGTCATGTGACCTGATGGAGTGTGAAGTATTATACCCTGGTCTATTAGAAGGGGACTGGGGGGATGGAGTGTGAAGTATTATACCCTGGTCTATTAGAAGGGGACTGGGGGGATGGAGTGTGAAGTATTATACCCTGGTCTATTAGAAGGAAGGGGACTGGGGGGATGGAGTGTGAAGTATTATACCCTGGTCTATTAGAAGGGGACTGGGGGGATGGAGTGTGAAGTATTATACCCTGGTCTATTAGAAGGGGACTGGGGGGATGGAGTGAAGTATTATACCCTGGTCTATTAGAAGGAAGGGGACTGGGGGGATGGAGTGTGAAGTATTATACCCTGGTCTATTAGAAGGGGACTGGGGGGATGGAGTGTGAAGTATTATACCCTGGTCTATTAGAAGGGGACTGGGGGATAGATGCTCTCTTATACACACAAAATGATTGAACTCTGACACTATTATATGTTGAAGTCTCCGCAATGCTTCATCCATTTAGAGAGTATGACCATAGAAATGACATTGGGTGTGTCCCAATTGTCATTATATCCCTTATAAAGTGAAATACTTTTGACCAGGGACACGTCCAAGACCTCTATACAGAAAGACCCCCTGGAGACCTTGATCATAGGTCTCCTCTCTTTCTCTCCACTCCTCTTCGCTGAGGCAGCTAATCTCAAACAAGCCCATTTGTATTCAGTCAGGCCTGTGTTCAAACCGTACTGTAGCTGCATTAGATTAAAGGGATGGTTCGGGAAGCCCTTTATCTACTTCCCCAGAGTCATATGAACTCGTGGATACCATATTCATGTATCTGCATCATTGCCAAAATCCCCAACTATCCCTTTAAGGTACTGTCTCCTTCTGTGACACTAGCTGTGAGGAAGACCTGTCCCATTACTGTGCAAATGATATGCAGTTATTGAGGGAACACTTTGAAATAGCAGAGTCAACTAAATCCCAGCCAAGCCGAAGATAGATACAGTCGATGAAAGTACGGAGGAAGAAAGACAAAGAAAAGGAGGAGGTTTTCTAAACGGAGGATTTTTGGATCATTTCTTGCATTCTTTTACATTCCTTTTGAAGATAGAGTGATCTTTATTCTTTACACCTACTAGCCATGTAATATAAGCCAGTAATTGTTCTGTAATTGAAAAAAATGGTGATTGTGATACATGTAAGATGATAACTGTAAAGTACTTACATGGATCAGATTTGGAGAACGTGTCTCTGTCTAATAGATCCCTGAAAGAGAAGAGATTAATCAGATTTAATATTTATGAAGGGGAGTGAGGTCATAAGAGTTCATAAGGAGGTTATAATAGTTCATAAGGAGGTCAAAAGAGAGCTCATAGCCACCAAGATATAGAAGATTCAATACATGTTTGGACTGTTTGGACTGCGTACTGTTTTGGATGTGTATGTATTGAAATAATATGCCAATAATCCCACTCAACTCAACTCACATATAACGACACATATAACGACTTTTAAGATGTTTAGTGTATAGTCCAGATTACAATGTCCCTCTCTTTAAAACACATTCCATTACACTGCTTCATCAAAGTGTCTCCATATAAATCCTCCAATTTGGAACATTACTACAAAGTTATTTACAGTTAGATGGTGCACACCATCCAACAAACCACCATATCCCAATGGCCTTGTGTTTTCACTGCCAACGTACAGTCCTGTAAATTACTACACACTAAATCTCCAGCTATCTCCCAGGACACTGAGGACACTGCATGGAGGCAGAAGCATCCATTGAAAACCTTGTGCACCACTTAAGCCAGTTCTGAGAAATCAGAGAGCAGAGTGTGATGGAGATTGCAGTAGGTTGTGGTTCTAAGGAAGATAGTGTGCCTGGTACTAGTTTGTTCACCTTAGCGATTATGGGGCTGGCAGCTAGCGCTGCAAAGTGTTGTCCCACCCTTTGTGACCCGGTAAATCTGGAGTCCGGGCCCCGGGAAACCAGGGGGGTGAAGGCAGGGAGAGCAACCGTAGCATACCACAGCACACAGCCACGATAGGAGTCACACCAGAAGAACCACAGTCATTACTGTCCAACTAAAGCCATCAACATGGCCAGCCTACATACTGTATACTATTTGGAATTACGCCAATAAAATAATGTTTTAGCCCTCCCTCTCTGAACATCTTCCATCCTGCTGGAGAGGACACGGACAGGAAGTGATGTCCCCAGTTATGGAAATATATTTTCAACTTTTCGAATTCAGTGGCATTTTTTTTTTCTCTCTTCTAAATCCATGAGACACTTCTCCAACTGTGGAGACTAGTGAATCCCAAATTACACCCTATTACCTATTTAGCTCAATACTTTTGACCAGGACCCATTTTGTAGTGCACTAGATAGGTGATACAAAACTGTAGGTCGCCATCTGGGGCCGAGAGACTGAAAAACAGCTTCTACCTCAAGGCCATCAGACTGTTAAACAGCCATCACTAACATTGAGTGGCTGCTGCCAACATACTGACTCAAATCTCTAGCCACTTTAGTAATTAAAAATTGGATGTAACAAATGTATCACTAGTCACTTTAAACAATGCCACTTTATATAATGTTTACATACCCTACATTAATCATCTCATATGTATATACTGTATATACTCTATACCATCTACTGCATCTTGCCTATGCCGTTCGGCCATCGCTCATCCATATATTTATATGTATATATTCTTATTCATTCCTTTACACTTGTGTGTATAAGGTAGATTTTACTGCACGTTTGGAACTAGAAGCACAAGCATTTTGCTACACTCACATTACCATCTGCGAACCGTGTGTATGTGACCAATCAAATTTGATTTGATTTGATTTTGATTTTGAAGTCGACTAGATAGGCGATACAGTACTGTAGGTCGCCATCTGGGACACAAAAAGCAGTCTCATCAGAATTTCAATATTTACTACTGCATCAGACCTGCCTTTGATGTCCTGTTATAGAATATTACGGTCAATAAATAACTCACAAGCAGCACAGTATAACAATACCCATCCTATCCCTACATCCTGGCGGGGTGGGGGTGGGGGGGCAGTTTAATACAAAGTCAGCCATTACTGGGATGTAAGGGGAAGTGTGTCTGCAACTGACATGACTACAGTTAGAACGTTGTCATTGTAATTATCATTAGAGAAAACAAAGCCATCCGTGTCAAACCCACACCATACATGCACACAACACACACACACACACACCTCGTCACATCCACCTGGCTCTGCTCTGTTCTGTCTTCCATTAAGTTAAACCAATTAGCTTGTCCGTCCCCTTTTCCCTGTCTGTCTAAATGGAATGTTCAGGACTTCAGAGAAGAGCTAAAGTATGACATTTCCACCTGTCACTGTGTTAATTCATGTTATTGAGCCAGTCTGGGTGGGTGTTAATGTTATTGAGCCAGTCTGGGTGGGTTTTAATGTTATTGAGCCAGTCTGGGTTGGTGTTGGGGGTTAATGTTATTGAGCCAGTCTGTGTGGGTGTTAATGTTATTGAGCCAGTCTGGGTGGGTGTTAATGTTATTGAGCCAGTCTGGGTGGGGGTTAATGTTATTGAGCCAGTCTGGGTGGGTGTTAATGTTATTGAGCCAGTCTGGGTGGGTGTTAATGTTATTGAGCCAGTCTGGGTTGGTGTTGGGGTTTAATGTTATTGAGCCAGTCTGGGTGGGTGTTAATGTTATTGAGCCAGTCTGGGTGGGGGTTAATGTTATTGAGCCAGTCTGGGTTGGTGT